>JADBJO010003887.1:208080-223512 GCA_016801955.1 Conus betulinus | reverse complement strand
ACCACGGTAGATATGAGGATACTCCCTCTAAAAAAAAAATTGGAATACAAGAGTCCCCCTTCCCCTCTGCTTTTATAACAATTGGAACACCATCTCCTTCCCCTCCCACCCTTTTCCAACCCTGCTTTCATAAAAATCGGTAACACCCCCCATCCTATATCCCTCCACAATTGTGATGAAATTGAAACATGATTTCACACCACGTTTTTCACAGAAACTTGGGGAAACAGAAGGAATGTTTTCTCTTCGGATCAGATCCCCCCCCCCCCCCCCCCCCCCCCCCCCCCCCAGTGCAAAATATCCTCTGACGCCGCTGTCACTGTCTGCCCCCTCTCGTTCCCCCCCCACCTATCTCTGACGCCGCTGTCACTGTCTGCCCCCTCTCGTTCACCCCCCCACCTCGTATCCCCCTCCCCATAAAAAAAAACGAGAAAAATTAATGTGAAAAAAAAATGACAGATCAGAAAGAGAAAACAATCACACGTTCACAACGACATTCCAGATTGAAAACACACACACACACACACACACACACACACACACACACACACACACACACACACTGAGGGGGAGAGAGAGAGAGGGAGAGGAGGGGAGGAAGCAGAGAGAGGGGAAGATGTGGACGTCAATCATTTGATCATGTGCATGCATATACCTTATTTCACAGACTTTGATCAGACCATGAGGTCGTCTATTGAGGGCCAATCATCAGTGCGGCTCAACACCATTTCCGCCGTGTAGTTGGATGCTGTCTGGAGGTGAACAGGTAATGGGACGTAATCACACTATCGAAACCTACGACACCCTTCAGTCAGCAGAGCAGGCAGACTGGGCTCTATTGGTGGTAAAGGGACGTAATCACACTATCCAAACCCACGACACCCTTCAGTCAGCAGAGCAGGTACTGGGCTCTTGGTAAAGGGACGTAATCAAACTATCCAAACCCACGACACCCTTCAGTCAGCAGAGCAGGTACTGGGCTCTATTGGTAAAGGGACGTAATCACACTATCAAACCCACGATACCCTTCAGTCAGCAGAGCAGGTACAGGGCTCTGTTCGTAAAGGGACGTAATCACGCCATGGAAACCCACGACACCCTTCGGTCAGCAGAGCAGGTACAGGGCTCTGTTGGTAAAGGGACGTAACCACACTATGGCAACCCACGACACGCTTCGGTCAGCAGAGCAGGTACTGGGCTCTGTTGGTAAAGGGACGCAATCACACTAGGGAAACCCACGACACCCTTCAGTCAGCAGAGCGGCCAAATCATCTCCCTGACGCCTGCAGCTCCCCTTCAGAAACAGTTCCAAGCTGAGGTACAGGGTTTGGCAGGCAGGTAAATAGTGGACAGTAAACAAGTGGGGTAGTTTTTGCTCCCATAAGGAAACTTAACACAGAGTAACTTTTATTCAAGACCGGCACAGCCTTTTAAACTTGGTCTATGGAATTCTGTCATTTGAATTTTCTGTGTGTCTATGATCGACTCAGTCAATAGTATTGACGTTGTGTCAAAAACTAATATTGACGTTTTGTCAAAAACGTTTTTCCACGTTTTCCAGAAATATCTAAACAGATGTAATTCTACTCCAGAACATTCTCATTTTGCAACAGCAACTAATCTTTCATCCTGAGACGAAATACATCTATAGACTACTCGTTCGTTTCCTTTTGTTGTTTGTCTTGTATTCTTCAGTGCAAGGGCTTCAATCATTTTTCTAAGGAAGACGGTATCACCCATTTTTCGTAACCGGATTTTTTTCTAAAAGTAAATTACTGGAAGAAATGCTCATTTGCGAGAGAGTTATCTACCTTTCTTTCATTATTCTTCAGCGTCAGTCTAAAATATAACATGAAATTCCTCTCTGTCTGTCCCTCTCAGCATTCTTTTCCCTTGTATAGTCATTTCTACCCCCCCACCCTTCAGTAAAAGGCCTTGGCATTATCTGAATAAAACTTCTTGAGTCCCCCCCCCCCCTCTCTCTCTCTCTCTCTCTCTCTCTCTCTCTCTCTCTCTCTCTCCATACTACCGTGCAATGCAATAGAAGACACTCTAACAACACACACCTCTCGCAATGGAAACCACTGTCATTGAACTGCAGCCAAGGAGCCGCAGGACGTCACATCATGGCAGTAAAGCGGGCGCCACACTGTCTGTGTCTGTCCCCCAGTTGGGTGTGTACTACGCCTTCGTCGGCAGTAGCACAAGCATGTGACCTGGTCCAGTCAAAGGTCTATCTGAAGATTACCAGCATCTTTCCCCGGTCATTGGGAAGGGGTGGGGTGGGATGATAACAAGCTATTCTTTTGGGAGACCATGAAAAGAAAACATAGTATGTCTGCGTCTTATGATGACAACATTTGAAGAGAGAGAGAGAGAGAGAGAGAGAGAGAGAGAGAGAGAGAGAGAGAGAGAGAGAGAGGAGGGAGAGGAGGAATAAAACACCACACACACAGACGGCACAGTCAACACAAAAGATTTACCTTGTGATGACCCCGTGTCGAAACAAACTGCCATAATAGCGGCAGTCAACGATGAGGTGGCATTTCAGCGAGTGTATACGGGTGTATCACCCGAGATGATCGCATTGAAACAACTCGATCCCTGCACAAAGAATAGCATACACCTCCATTCATTCATTCGTTTATCTATAAGAACAACGCTACGAACAATGTGTTGCATCTGCCATTATGTCTTCCTCACAACAGATTACTCCCTGAGGGATACCCCCCCCAGCCCCACTTCCCACTGAAAGTGTCAATATATCACAATGCGTTCAGTATCTTTTTATTCTCAGGATTCCTAAGTAAAAAAAAAAACATGAAGCGAAAAAAAAACAAACAAACAAACAAATAAGCAAAACAAAGAGACAATAAAAAAAGGGATCTCAGACCCTCTGCCACAATAGACACTTCGTGTGTGCAGGGAAGTTTTTGTGTCTACTGGGGGAACATAATCTTGTGCAGCAATTTTGTTCTGTATCAATATGTTTATGCTAATGCAAACACGTGTGTATCTATGTGGGAAATGTCTCAGATGTGTGTATGTGCCTGTCTGCAAGCGAGTTTCTATGTGCGAGTCAGCGAATGTGTAGGTGCATGTTGCTTGCTTGCTTGCGCGCGCGCGCGCGCGTGTGTGTGTGTGTGTGTGTGTGTGTGCGTGTGCGTGCGCGCGCACGCGCACGTAGGTTCCGGTATATTTTGAGTGTCAAAAATTCCTAAAGAACTATGTACACTTTCTCAACAAATGATTTGGAAAATAAGAATTAACAGGTGCAGAGTTGATTCTCAAAAATAAAAATGAACGTTTAACTGTCGGAAAAAAAACGGGGTATGGGAGTTACATTCCAGTTCCGCTGAAATGAACAATATCATGCGTTAGAATGGCACATGTATACTTTCCATTGTTTCTGTATAAACCATGACGTGTATAGAAATGCATTTCAAAATTTGACAAATCCACTTTAGGGACTGTGTGTGCGGCCTGTGTGTGTGTGTGTGTGTGTGTGTGTGTGTGTGTGTGTGTGTGTGTGTGTGTGTGTGTGTGTGTGTGTGTGTTTGTGTGGTTTCACCTTGGGAAACTAAGTTAATGTGACAATTCATTTGCGGTTTTATTTCTTCCCCACTGAATGACGATTTCCTGTGACACGAAGTGCGTGTTTTTTTTTTTAAATAGCAACTCATGCAAAAAAGTATATGTATTTAACATTATAGTATTCATGAAAAAAAACAATAAGTTTTGTCTAGTCTTTATTCAATCATTGACAGATCACAGTTTATGAGAAATGAGAGAGTAATGATTTAAAGTTAAAATATTTAATTCATTGGCCATAGAACGAAATGCATGAGGAATGGGACAATAATGATTTGAAGTTAGAATGTTTATCTTATCATCGACGGGTGTATCTATCATCACTATAATGCGTGAGGAACGGGACAATAATGATTTGAAGTTAGAATGTTTATCTTATCATCGACATACCACAATGCATGAAGAACGGGAAATAGTGATTTTAAAGTATGCATGAGGAATGGCGTAATAATTATTGAAAGTTAGAATGTTTTTTTTTGTTACCAACCGACCACAATGCATAACGGAAAACAGCGATTTAAGTATGCATGAGGAACGGGACAATAATGATTTGAAGTTAGAATGTTTACTTTTTGTTACCAAACTTGTGGAGAGCGTGGCAGCAGAGAGTCCTCAGAAGAGAAGCCCCCTTCAAGCAAGTGTTTCGGCCCTTACCTCCTGACACACTATGGGGATTGGGCCAAACCGGTTCATGACTCCGGATGTCCCTCTTCTGCCCGTTTTTTTCCCCATCTTGGGACGAGCCATGGCTGTGATTTGAACCCATGACCCTCTGGACATGCTCATTTTCCACTTAATGACTCGCGCACTAACCACTGAGCCACTGAGCACTGGGACACACTGATATTTGTAGGAAAGGTAAACCTTATGAAGTTCACTTTTGTTCCTCCTTGACCAGATCCAGCTTGAACACCTCTCTGCTGCTTCTGCCATTGCTTTCAGGGCTCTGGGTTTTTCCCTCCCTGCAATTGAGAGCTGTTTCATGAGACTGTATGCAGACGTTCCTACAAACCCCCTAGCTCCAATTTCTGCAGTGAGGACTTTGTCCTGATTGCCTTCTCTCCTCAGGCTGTTTGCCAGATCAGCATACTTTTCAGTCTTCTAGATTTGAGCTGCCTCCATTCTGTTCTCATATGGCACCGTGAGCTCGATCATGATCACCTGCTGGTTGACTGCGAGTGGACTACTATGTCTGGTCTCATGCCACTCTTGCTGATGATCTCTGGGTGACACCCATTCTGGGAGGTCTGCAGTGCACTCCCAGTCATCTTCCCTGTCCAGCAGACTCTGCCTGCATGTTCCGAGAGGCACTGTTGTTCTTGGCCATGATTCGCTGCCGTGAAGAATGTTGCGGGTGCTTTTGGAGTCCTGATTTTCCCTTTTGTGGTGTTGGTACCAGCCCAGACTACTTGTACAATCTCTTTGAGCACTTGGTTGTGCCTCCATGTGTACCTTCCTTGAGCCAGGGCCACTTTACATGAGCTTAGGACATGCTCCACTGTTTGTTTTTCATGGCAGAGGGGGCATGAAGGATCGTCTGTTTTCCCCACTTTACCAGGTTTGCATTTGAGGGCAGAAGGTCATATGCAGATCTGAGAATGAAGCTGATCCCGAGAGGGGCCATGTGCCAAATGTCATTCCAAGTGAGACTTCTTTGGAGTGCATCCTCCCACGTTGTCCATTGCCCTTGCTGGGTCTGCTGGACTGTTTTTTTTTTAGTCTTTTTTGGTCTTCTTCTTTTCTCATCTCTTGAATCATCATGTCTCTTTTGGCTTTTCCTTTGGACTTTAACCGCCATTCAGTTTTGGTCACCCCCAGTCCTAGTCTGATGGTCTGTGTGTGTCCTGTTTACTTTTTTACCAACCGACCACAATGATTAGGGAATGGGACAATCATGATTTTCAGTTTAAATGTTTATCTTATCATCAACAAAAAAAAAAAAAAAAACAATGCATGAGGAATGAGATAATGATTTCAAACAGAATGTTTATTTTATTGTCGACAGACCACAACGCGTATGGAATGGGAAAATGATGATTTTGAACTTCTGCAGACGCCTCTCACCGCATAAAGGTGACCACGATCTTTTACCCCATTTCACCTGTAAACTCCCCTACCCACCACCTTCCTCTCCCCCTTGTGACTTATACATTCTCACTATAGAGTTCCTGGAGAGCATGTCCATCCTGCCACAGTGTATTCTCAAGTCTTTGTCATCGTCATCCCCTTGGAGGTCACCTACGTTCTCATTTCTTTGCCCTTCCCCTCCTTCCTACTATCTCCAACCTGTCCACCTCCTTCCCTCCCGCTGTGACTTGGATCTTCCACAGTCCACTTCATTGTTAACAGATGTCGTGTTCTCACCGGCACTTTCTGTCGTTCGGTCATTCAGACGTTCTTACCTTCCCCAGCAGGGAGATTTGTACCTACAATCCTTTCTGCCATCCTCTGTTAAGATCTGGGTTCGTCGTCCACAAGAGATTTCCAAAAGCCGCGTGATTCCCACCCTGAGGTTGATGCCGGGGAGTGGGTGTTCAAGTCGCCTGTTACAAAACCAGTGTCCAGTGCAGTCAATGCCTGTCCACAATACCCCCAGGGACAACCGACATGCGCCTGTCTATTGGAAGACTTTCTCAGCAGGTCTCCTTGTCAATCGCCCGACAGCCTCACCTCCTTAGGTCAGTCGAGTTTCCTTTGTTTCATTCCAATCATTAACTCGTATTGACGGGCGCGCTGGCCTAGTGGACAGGCATTGAACTTTTATGTCTGAGGTCTGCACAGCTCCTGGTTCGAGCCTGGGGTGTTCCTGATCGGTTAAACGGGAAGATTGTCCTGATGTCTCTTTCCTACAATCCTATTGTCTGACACACAGTTGTCGCCTTTTACTGCCCTCCTCTGTTCGTTCGTCCCTCCCTCTCCTCTTCCTCTCCTCCTCTACAGTCTGCCTGCAACCCCCTCCCTCCCTCACACACACACACACACACACACACACACACACACACACACACACACACACATACACACACGCACGCACGCACGCACGCGCGCGCGCGCGCACGCACGCACGCACGCACGCACGCACGCACGCACACACACACATACACACACACACAGACGCTCTTCGCCTGCAAATGATTAATGTACCCTCTCTGCTTGTCAGCTGTCTGAACAACAGTTACTTCCCTTTATATTTGCAAACTTCAATGTAACTTCCATTGTCGAGCTACACTAATACACGTCTTTCCCCTTTATTGCCTACACTAACACTGCAAAGCTGGATCAGCCACAGTTCTTTCCTTTTTTTCTATTTGTATACACACGTGTACTGTATCTCCTTCCGTAACAGCGACGAGCTAATGGAAAGACATCTTCCGAGCAAAATAATCTTCATTTTTGTGTAACGTTTTTGGAGGCTCAAACCGTACGTTAGAAAACGCACCAACACATTGGTTAGTAGAAGAAAACATACACGTTTCCGAGTGAAGATCTCCATCCAGTGGAAAGTCAGCTTGTAAATTCTTAATTCTTCTATAACAACAAAAAACATTTCCTGATTTCACACACACACACACACACACACACACACACACACACACACACACACACACACACACCTGTATCCGAAGTCCGCATCACTTTGATTATACAAATCCGTTACATTTTGACGAGTCGGCCATAGCAAGGGGGAAATAAGAGAGAAATGTGCTACAAACCACATCTACATCTCCAGGTTTCCGAGGCTTCACGTAAACGGCCTAAGATTGCCGATCGAACTGCTGACCAGACGATCAACATTTCAGTCGGTTGGCATGCTAGTCGGTTCGAACAATTTGAATTTCGTGGAGTTTCGATAGTTTGAAACAATACATATGTATTTTTAAATTAATCGGCAAGAAGCGCAGCAGAACAGGTCAATAATCTGTCGGATTCCCGCACTCCAGCGGCTACTCAAGCGGTGTCTCAATCATGATTGGGGTCAGTTCGTTTGAAGCAGATCATACCACCTGCGGTAAATTCATTACTGATCAGACCTTTCACTTCCCCCACATGCCAGGTAAATTCACTGATTCATGAGCATAACTTATCCCCTTTGTACATGCTATTCTTCTTTACTGAACGTTTGGGGGACAGATATGGGGGTGGGGGGGTGGGGGTGGTGGAGTGGGGATGGAACAAAAGGGTCAATTTGACTGGTGGAGAATTCTGAAATGAGATGGGGAACATTAATCGCAATCAAGAACGATAACTCGTACCCCTATGTCAGACAATTACGTACATGTGACGCTAATAATCCTTACGGCATTAAGTCGTCTAGCACACACAGAGACACTAGCACACAGAAAATAAAAATCCTCAACAAAACTTGCCCAAGCTTGTCTACGTGTCCTGTGTCAGGTGCATACAAACAGGAACAACAACTGAGAAATGAACAAACAATTCATATTTATTCAAGATTGGCTCAGCTTTTTTATTTTGAATGTTGTCAAGCAGAGAATACAGTAGAGGTAAACCAAACGAACTAACCTTGGTTTGATTAATAAGTAAGACTAAGATGAAAATGACAGAGAGAACAAGCGTAATAAATCAAAAAATTGATTTGTTCTGCTCTACTGAAACTAGATTTCTTATTTTTAAATACAGATGTTTAATAACAGAACAATTGGAAAATTTGATGGTTGATATTTGATATAACATGTTTTCAGTTTAAAAAGTGCAATATAAATTTAAAATTCGTCACGTTCAGCTCAGTGAAGTAATGATCTCAGAGCCGGAACGCTGGGAGTATAGGCGTCTCTCCACCCCTTCGAACGAGAACTTTCAAGAAAGTCTTTCATGGCCTCAACTGACTATTGACTGTTCAGGTCACACCATTGCGATTCTTTTCTGCAGTTTGAGTGGTTAACTAATACGAATTCTCCCTTTTTAAGGGGTCAGGTAGAATCTAAAACCTTAACATTATTATTACATACTCCTCTCCCACCATTTTCTCACCAGATTTATGCCAATATCGAAAAAAAGAGTTTAGAGACCTCACAAGTCTGAAAAATGAAATAAACAAGATATTTACCCTGAGGTGTGGCTCCTTTTTCTGCAGACATGTCCACGCAGTATTCGCGGATTTCAATGAGGAATATGCCTGCATGTACCAGGATGTTGATAATCAAGCCAGTTCCTGCAGAGAGAATGACTTGATTCCTGCACACACAATGACACCCAGGGCTATGGGATTCCTTCCATTCATAGCTCAATGCATCATTCTTCAGGCCATCTTTCACACTTGTGTAATGTATGGGTAAGAGACCTACTGTCACAGTGTGTGTAAACCTCATGCTACTCTATTCATGCTGATGACCCATCCTCATCCCCCCCCCCCCCCCCCCCCCCCCCCCCCTCATGCAAGAAGACTGCTGCTTCAAGACATCTAAAGTCATGCTGTTTACAACTCAATCCATGACAGAGAGAAAGCATTGGCTTCTGTTTGCTGCGCGGGTGGGGAATGTTTTCCCAGTCACTTTCAACTTTCTCCACAACACACCGCCACCAACTTGCTGACTGCCCCTATCAACACCACATCCAGGTAAAAAAAAATGTGTGATACAAGAAAAAGAAGAGAACTACGGGAAGAACAGCACCGGTTCATACGTATGTGGTGTATTGGAAGATCGATAGACACATGTATGCACACTGTGTATATCTACCTACCTTTTTTCACAATCTCTGCTCTTCTTTTGTTATTTCATGGACGCGCACACACACAGCATACGCCAGCGCGCGTGTGTATGTGTGTGTGTGTACACGCATACACGCTCCCATAACGCATACTATGTTCATTGTACAATATGTATTGAGTAATTGACCTATTTACAATGTCATCGTAAAGGGAGACAATTCAGAAGTTGGAACACTGGGCTCCAACTCTACAATACTATAGTGTTTTCAGGGGAGACAATCGTGTAGGAAGCCTACTGTTGTCTTCAGCACAGCGCTGCGTTTGGAGACGATGGTCTGATTTACAAACGAAGGAAAACAAAGCAAAGCAGGACTCGATCTATAGTGTCTGAACGTGTGCAACACTCCCCAGAGACGGAATGTGACTACTCTGATGGCGGGATGAAATAAATAAGCAAAAATCTCACCAATGGTTAACGTCTTACGAACGAACAAAATAAAAATCAATAAAAAAAAAAAAAGAAGAAAAGAAAGAAAGAAAAGTGTGACAGCCAAGGTATTAGACATTAAGTTGTCCTAAGGGGTTAGACTTGAGTTTTGGAACACTGAATTCTCAATGCACAGCATGCACAGAAGTGATCTCAGGGGCGACAATTGAGATGTTAGAAAACTGGACTCTCGAGTTCTTCACTGTCCTGAAGTTCAACAACTGAATATTAAGAATTCTGAACAGTCAGTATCACGCACTATACTGTTCTGAGGGGCGACAATTGACGGGTGAACACTGAGACACTTTTCTATCTGAAGGGGCGACGATTGCCGAGCGGATAGCATACGGCATACTCTACAGCTTTATGTTGATTTAAGAAGTCTTTGGCGCATGTTAAACATGCTCTGTTTTGAAGGCAGTCATAAAGAATGTGTTACCATAATTTCAAAAAGCATTATGTTGCCATGGTTTTATGTGTACGGTCAGAAAGTAATTTTTTATGTGTACGGTCAGAAAGTAATTTTTCATTTCTATAATTTTATGTACACAGTCTGATCACAGCCTGGTGTGATGTCAAGCACAGAACAACCCACAATGACTTTAGTCACAATCATCATCTTCACCATCACCAATGTCGTCATCAACAATCACCCATACTGATGTCATCCCTAATTACTGTCATTAACAGCAAGATCAGACTTTCCACAACAAGATTATCTGCATTTTGGGGGAACCCGAGAAGGGACGGGAGAAACATTTGATACAGGTGTCAGAACAGTCGTTGACGTGTCAAAAACATCCTGAGGGATCCCAACACTGCACTGGACTGATGACGACATTGCACGCTCACATCCGACAGGACATGCACCAGATCCGCGACAGTAAAGTACAACAGGTGGAGAGACCAAAAAGACGATGGTCACCAACATAGACATACAGCAAAAACTACAGGAGAAGAGTGGTCAGCGTTACTGACCATCTGAGTGGAGCGCGCAGGCCCAGACCTTTGTCAGTGTTGGAAGGGTTATGCCAGAAAAAAGCCCTGATCGACACACCAGCTACCCGACCCCCGGACATAATACCCGAGGTGCCACTGGCCGCACCGCCGAAATCACGCGTATTTTTGCTGCCAAACCAACGTTGCTGTGCGACATCTTCCAAAACCTGCCGCAGTTGGCCGCTCGGCCTGTGACTGGCGAGAAGTAGCCGTTGCATCTCACGTGAATATGTACGTCGGTATATGCATGCATACCAGCATATGTGTGTGTGTGTGTGTGTGTGTGTGTGTGTGTGTGTGTGTGTGTGTGTGTGCGCGCGCGCGCGCGTGCGTGCATGCGTTAGAAGTCTCATCATCACTCATCTCTCATCCCTCCCTCCTGGCCCAACCTGATTGCCTGATTCATCGTTAAGATTTTCTTCCCAATTGTGTATTCATTCTTTGTTTGTACTAATTATTAATTCATGCTGAACAATTAACAATTATTGATTCGTTTCATCTTACTTATTCAGTTAACAATTTATTACTTTACTGAACAGATTATGTAGATTAAAGTAGTATGTTAGAGTTTGTCCTCTTAATTCTGTAATATATCAACGTTTATTGTAATGGCAAATTTAAGGTGTGTGTTTTTGTTTTATTCTTCTATGGTGTAATCAAGAAACAAACTGTTATTTAATACAGCATTTATTTGCAGTTGAAGGTTTAAATACATACACACACCATCCGCCCACTAGCGGTCTTGCTTCCCAGGATCAGCCAACAACGCCTGTAACAGTGACAGTGGGAGTGGGAGTGGAGTCACTCATAACGGCGGTGGGGGTGAACTACACGTGTCAGCGACTGGCAGCGGCCATTCCCTGTGTGTTGGCATGGGGAGAAGGAAAGGGGGAGAGAAGGAAGGGGTGTCGTGAAAGTGGTGCACAAGCGGTACGCGGTGATCGGCCTTGTGTCAGTCAGGGAGACGAGTGCGTGTGCCCGCTAAACCAGTCCCGCAAGTTTTCAACAGGTTCAGCATGCGTCAGTGGAGGGAGGCGGTGTATCGGACAGGGTGGGAGGAGGAGTTAAGTGGTTAGAGGGAGCGAAGGAAGGAAGAAGAGGGAGGGTCGAGGTTTGACGTACTGTACCATGCTGTATTCAGTTTCTTCTTCATCTCCCCTTCCCTCTTCCCGCAGACCATTTTCATTTTCCAGTTGACACACCCCCTCTCCAAAGTAAAAATAGTAATGAATTGATAAACAAAAGTAAAAAATTATATAAAATAAATTAGCAATTATGTTAATTAAAAATCCCAAAACTGTGATATCTTCTGAAAAGCAGGGGAAAAAGACATGTCTGAATATCAGAAGATGCATCTTCTGGTCTTTTCAGACTTCGGCAACCCGACACATTTCTAAAAATACCATCAGAAGCATTTTCACAGCTCAAACCAGTATTGCCAGCTGACGAGTTAACGCTAGCCAGAAACAGCGCCTTTTTGATGAGACAATGGAGAAAATGTATTTTTTGTCAACTGCGCCAGTATACTTACCACTTGCAAAAACACATCTTTTTGGTCTTCCTGATTTCTTTTCCCCCGATTTCTTTTTTCACATCTGCTTCGTAGTCTTGTGCCACAACCTTCCTGACGCCATATTGATTTTAAGGCAGTTTTCCCGCCAAATTCGCTTACCCCCCCCCCCCCCCCTCCACACACCCCCCTCCCCCTCCCTGGCCTTTTCTCCAGCCTATTCGAAACAGTGATCTGTTATAGTGGTACAGGCCATAGTGGTACAGTCCTGTTGAGACCATGTGCGAGGACAGCGCGCCAACAGATAGGCCGTGACAGAAGGTCATGCAGTGTGCTCGCTCACTTCCTGCAACACCTCTGACGAAATACGAGCTGTTCAATATTACCAAAGCCATGGTTGAATTGGTCAAGAATAATTCTGTTGTCTACTGTACAATTCAGCCATGCCAGGGCATAGGGTCTTTTATCATAGAAGGATCCAAAACATTGTTTTGTGTGTTGCTGCTTTAAACATGCTTAAATCACGATCATGATACAGTCAAATTGTCACTTTAGCGCTGTCTTTGATATGTATCTACATGTGGTTCATCTTTATTCTATAGTAAGCAAAAGCTTTATTGATATTTCCCTCATCTTGGTAGAAATTATATCACAATGTCTGATTTTGACAGAATGTAAAAATAATTTGTAAGAATATATGCAGATATTAATTTCTGAAGTATTTTTTTTACTCTCTTTGTTATCATTATTATTATCACTATCATCATCATTATTATCGTTATCATTATCATTATTATTGTTGTTGTTTTTATTATCATTATTTTCCAATTTATCATTTTGTTATTCTTGCTGTTAAACACCAATACTTTCTTTTCAGTATTCTCTCTCTCTCTCTCTCTCTCTCTCTCTCTCTCTCTCTCTATATATATATATATATATATATATATATATATATATATCTGTTAAAAATAGGATAGTAAAAGGAAGTTTTAAAATTCTACAGATCTGTTTCGAGTGCTGGCTCTCTTCAGGATGATTTTGGGTCGCCTACTGCCGGTGCTATTTAGCCCAATGTCACTGTTTGCAGGAACAGAAACTTCTCGCTACTGTGTGCACAACACACAAAGCCACGATTGAGCAGATACTCGCACACACAGCACCTTCCTTCTTAACGCGCACACACACAATAACAAGAACAACAACTGTAAAGAAAAAATAAATATAAACAGCAGAAACAGAGAGTGAAACCTGTCGTCATGTGTATTTAGAACACACACACACACACACACACACACACACGCGCGCGCGCGCGCGCGCGCACATACGCACACGCGCATGCACACGCACGCACGCACGCATGCATGCACACACACAGCTTTGAGAGAGAGAGAGAGAGAGAGAGAGAGAGAGAGAGAGAGAGAGAGAGAGAGAGCTGAGCGCTGCATTCTGATTGGACGACAGCCAGCCCAAGGAAAGCGGCGCCCGTTCAGGTCCACGGCAGACGGGACGGCCGATCCAATGCTGGCGGTGCCCCAAGGCATGTGGTGCCGCCCCGAGGCTGACACACCACTTCCCTTCGGAGACAGAAAATTTAATCAGACTCTGATACACGCTGTGCATTTTTCTTTCTGCTACTAATGTTATGTTGCAAGATGTAACAACGCTGGGATTAGTTTAGTTTAGTTGAATGTCTGAACTTAATCATCTGTGCCCCACAAAACCTCTGGTTTTCATATGGCAATAAAGTATGTTCTTGTTCTGTTCATCAGCAGCAGTCTGGCCACTCGCTGCACGGTCGTCGAGGTCAAACTTGACTGACAGGGCGGCAGACTTCCTCGCCACTACAGAGCTCTGTCGTCTCACAGGTCACTGGCTCCACGTGCAGTGGAGTGATATATCCCAAAAGCCACTGAAGCTGAATGACCTGAAGGCGCTTGTCAGTTCACTGGCCACAATACAATTGTGAATTTGTATTGTACCGAAAGTGTAAGTTGATTATTGTCAGTGGGTAGATGGATTTTGAAAACAAAATCCTTTACAACACAGAAACGAAATCAGTTATTAGCTTACACTTGTCATTACACACACACACACACACACACACACACACACACACACACACACACAGAGAGAGAGAGAGAGAGAGAGAGAGAGAGAGAGAGAGAGAGAGGTGAAAGTCCCTCAACTCTCGTATATCTCTCTTTAACATTCGCCACATGTCTGACGGTGGTGTCAGATTCAAGAAAGGGAAACAATTCAAGCCCAGAAGTTTTTGTCTCCCTTGAAATTGCTGTAGCAAATTTTATATCAATATACATATACATACATACGCATTAACATTAATACATACATGCATGCACGTATCAAGAAAATGTTTTTCATCTCTTTTTCTCAATGCACAAGATATAATAATTCTGACATCATTCTAAATTGGTGTCATCTGCTCAATCTGTGAATGACGGTTATAAACATAAGATTTGCAACTGACTGATGATGTATCCCGAAAGCCACTTAAGCTGAGTGCCCTTGTTGTCAGTCCATTGATCACAGTGCTGTTGTGGTTTTCGTTTGACGTTTACTCACAAACCAAAACAGTGCAAGCCATTTAGTCAGTGGTTTCACTTTGTGCTCAAAACTGATGTCAGAGTATGAGTAGTTGGATTTTATATTATAATAACAACAATTAACAGCACTCTCTCTCTCTCTCTCTCTCTCTCTCTCTCTCTCTCTCTGTGTGTGTGTGTGTGTGTGTGTGTGTGTGTGTGTGTGTGTGTGTGTGTGTGTGTGGCGGAAGCGTTTCGAAGGTGCCCAAGTCTTTCTCTCGCACGAAGACCCTCACAGAATGCACACTACAAAAAAAAACAACAACAAAAAAACAAAATATGACAAGTATAACAACTTCAGTGTAAACATGAATGACAATGACTGCTATATACTGTTACAAGTATCACAACTTCAGTGTAAACATGAATGACAATGACTGCTATATACTGTTACAAGTATCACAACTTCAGTGTAAACATGAATGAGAGTGACTGCTATATACTGTTTCAAGTATCACAACTTCAGTCTAAACATGAATGAGAATGACTGCTATATACTTAAGTATCACAACTTCAGTGTAAACATGAATGAGAATGACTGCTATATACTGTTACAAGTATCACAACTTCA
>JADBJO010003887.1:200580-205580 GCA_016801955.1 Conus betulinus | reverse complement strand
CTCCATAACTTGGACTTTTTTGTTTTCTTGTTTTTTTTTTTAATTCTAATACAAAGTATCATAAATAATTAATCGTTTTTTGGTATCTGCTTAAAAGCACGAAGAATAATACATAATATATATATATATATATCAGTTTATTTCGTGGGATGTAGTCAGTGGCGACATTATCTTCACAATGCTTTGAACATATCATGCAGATAGAACAAAACAAACACAGAAATACATAGAAACAAACAAACACAGAAATACATATGTAAATAACTGAATTGATAAAATGAGTAAATGTTCGATAACTGTGTTATTAAATATAATATGAACGAAACGTGTCGCCGTAGCGAAGTGATGAACGTCGCGTATTCGCAACCGGTTCGATTCCCATCAGAGCCATGTGTGATTTTTTCCCCCGACCGGCTCCTACCCGGAGTTGAGTGCGGTACGATACTCGGTTGGGAAAGCTGGGAGCACACAGACGAGTGTTATCCACTTAATGGGTGCATCTGTGAGAGTGTTGTTCAAATTCCCTGACCAACACTGCAGGTGTCCGTATCTCTAAGGCCAGGTTGACGCCAGGTTTTGCATGAAAATAAGCCTAGAGTACAACCCTGTCATACAATCTCAGACCAGAAGGGAAATCCATAGCATCCTCGTCGTTTAGCACAAGAAGTCTCATACTGTGTGGCCCTTCATGCCTGCTCTCATGATGACCTCAGTTTTTAAAGGTCCTGTCCACGTCTATAGCCCTAACTTGAATCCGTTGGGTCACCACCGATATTGGCAAATTCATGGGGCCTGACGGTGGACGAACGTGGTGGCGCCCTCTGGAGGCGCAGAGCTCACTCTCGCCGATTCCACATCTAAGCAATTATTGTATATATATATATTATTGTCCCGTCTGTTCCACCTCAGCAGCACTGCACCCACGCCACTCAATCCGAACTCCGTCCACATTCTCAGCCCGCACGCCTCAGTTCTGGCCGGCAATCCTCAGAGAGCAGGAAATGCCAAGTTATCAAGAGGCAACCTACCGGTGGAGACACTGCACTGCTGCGCAGTTCGGTGGTGTTCAGTGGTGCATATTCTGATCTAAACGTACGTACCTACGATGCCATCTACTAAGCCATATATATATATATATATATATATATATATATATATATATATATATATATGTGTGTGTTGTGTGTGTGTGTGTGTCCGACGCTGAAAATGTTTTTGATACAGTTAGGGTGAAATATCACAGGTGTATCATTATACATCATGTTGCGAACGAGCTGTTCTCATGTACTAATTTCTTTGAATCCAGATCCAGATTTAGAAAATGTCTATCTGCAGGAGAGAAAAAGGCAGTCAGATAATCTTTCGTCTTTCGCACCATCTTCGTCACTGCGTTGAACATCTGGCAGTCACTCATCTCGCAACACCATTCCTAGTGACCTTCCGTGGTGAAGAAAGGCAGCTCAGCAGATGTTCTGGTCGCACAGACCTCTGTGGTAGGCTGTACCAGTGACTCATCAGCGCAGCGACAAAGAGAGCATGTGTAAGGTCGGGATGTTACACGTAATCCCATGTTCCTGCCCAGTTCACGTACAGAATGCCGCACAGACTTTGTGTGACCTGTGAACTTTGCTACTTATGACAAAGCTTGAGCAAACTGTGGGCCGCTGATGAGCCGCCTGCCCTGTGGACTGTACAGTCGGTCAGCGGGAGATAAACGCTCTATTGGCCGGAGGCCCTTAAGGACAGGGATGCCTCGCCAACTGAAGTCTGCATACTTTGTGGCAGTTGTCGTAGGGTCTGGTTCCGTGTGGTCGGCCAATGATGGGCGTCGGTTTACTTGGCCTCTTCCCCCCCTCAAAAGGCCTGTCTTCACGGCTACCAGGCGGCATTCTTCCTGCTCGGGTGGCACAGGACATATCTGGTGAGGCCGCCTCAAAGAGGGAGCAGGACTAAGTCGCTGGGGCGCTGCACAAGTCCTTTCTACTCTATGGTCCACGCAGACTATGGTCGAAAGGGCATTTTTTTTAAGCCCAACCCCGTGAGGGGTGCGCCCATGCCCGGCTGGAAAGCACGGTAAACATAGTCAGGCAGCGTTCCATCGGCGATCGACCCACATCTCCAGGAGTCGTCCTTCGGCCACACAGGCTCGACCCGCCATCATCCATACGGCTGGGAGACTCATTGTGCCATCTGACACTGACCTCTTACATCACTGTTCCTTAGAGGAGACCTGCCATCGCTCCCTTGGTGTTCCCTGCAATGCCACCTGGCAGGGAACGGAGGACCTTACAACAAGCTGCCACACCAACAGCTGGAAAGCGCTTCTACTGGCTGTTTCGAAGGCCTAAACAACATGGCCGCGGTAGTAACTTAGGTGATCTTGTGGAAGATTATGCTTTTGTGCGGTTACGAACTCGGCGCCGCATTATAGGTGGTGAAGACATGAAAATTTAACATCAGAATGTGCACTTCCCTTTGGCATCAAAGTAAATGTATGGGTATGGTTCACACACACACACACACACACACACACACACACACACACACACACACACACACACACACACACACACACACACACACGCACACACACTTTATTGTTACAGTGACTATTATCATTATTCCTAGTGAAGATGACACAGATCAGCTGTCGTCATTAGCCGTTCCATCAGGTTGAAATGTTGACAGCCAGTGACTGACAGTGCTTCAATGTTGTTGGGCAGATCATGACTTTGACCGGAACCCCCAGCACGGTATTGACCTGCTGCTACGGGCGGCAGCAGTGCTGCACAGAGAAGAGGTAAGGGACGGTGGTGGACACTGGTCACTGGGGAGGTGTCTTGGTACCCTGGACAGCAGTGACCTGAGAAGCAGACACACTCACCTCTCTCCTTCCTCCCTCCCCATCTCTATTATTCCCTCTCTATCCATCTTTTTTCCTCATTTCCTCTGTCTGCCTCCCTCCCTCCCTCCATTTTCGTCGGCCTCCTTCACTCTCCCTCCCTCTCTCTTTTCTCCCTCCCGCCCTCCCTCTCTCTCTCTCTCTCTCTCTCTCTCTCTCTCTCTCTCTGCGCTGGTTGGACGCCAAATAGTCGTTGATGACATTGATGGTGATATTGGTGGTGTGATGATGATGATGACGATCGTGACTGGGATCAGTGTGAGTTGTTGTTGCTGTCTTTAGTGATTATGATGATGATTATTATAATGATGATGATGACGGTGAGATGGTCGTGGTTTTAGGTCCCGTTTGGATCGTTATTGATGATGACAGTGATGATGATGGTGTTTGTTGTGGTTGAGGTCTTTGTTGAAAGTCACTTTTGTTGTTCTTTAGATATCATCATGATGATCATGATTATGAAGACTGTTGGTGTGGGCTGTAGCTTTTCTTGTCGTTCAGACAATGATAATGAGGATTATGTTGATCATGATAGATGATGATGATGACGATGTTGATTAATATCATTATGGAAATGACGATGCTGGGGAGGGGTGGGTTGATCTGTGCATGGGTCAGACTGTACACACCAAGTAAAGTTAGAGTAAAACACGGTACTTTCTGACTGTGCACGTACAACCATAGCAACATCCACTATTTTCTGACGATACCCATACAGTTATAGCAGCAGCAGCGACTTTCTGTGTATGCACATCAAATTGTAGAAACGTCAAGTACTTTATAACTATACCCACACAGTTATAGCGACAACCACTTTCTGTAGATACGCATAAAAGTATAGTAACAAGTACTTTTTGAGTATAAACATGAAACCATAGCAACATTAGCTATTTTCTTACGATACCCATACAACTATAGCAACAACTACTTTCTGTTCAAATACATGGAATTATGGTAACATCAACTAGTTTCTGATTATACTCATTAAATTACAGTGATGTAAATCCCTTTCTGACAGAACACATGAAATTACAGTCACATAAACCACTTTCTGCTTACCATATAAGGTTACCAAAAACAGTATACTCTCTTTGATCTCATGGCGCGTAAAAACATTCTGCATGTGATGTTGTTTTTCCACGGAGAAATGTTCTCAGTTCACCATTGGCAGAGTTGTGTCCCATCATTATTATCTAGTGACTGGAAAGCACTGTCAGCCGCTGAATCAAGCCACCTGTAAAGTCAACAATCATGGCGTCACCCACATCGTGGATACTACTTTCTTCTTTGTTGATCCAGATCCGGGCAGTGAACTTTTCGGAGAAGCTGATGGCGATTGGCAACACACAGCGTGACTGTGAGCTGTGTGGTAGGGAGTTCACTACCAAGTCCTCCCTCAGAAAACATGTATCCTCCGTACACCTCGGTCAGTCTGTCCGTCCGTCTGTTCTCTGAGTGTCTCACACCTAGCTGTCATCTAGTCACTGTCTGTGTGTCTTGTCAAATCCTGTCACCTCACTATATATATATATATATATATATATATATATATATATATATATATATATATATATATATATATATCGGACACAACAGACTTGTCAAAAATTCCCCTTATACAGGCATCATAGGCATGGTCACATATAAATATGTGTTTAAATTCTTTCTGTTCTGTTCCCCTCTTTTTTAACGGAATCATTATTGTATTCAGCTTTGATGTAGCGAATGTGGACAACTCCGCGTGCAGTGACCTTCTCGGCAAAATTGAAACTAGCTGAAAAAAACAACGACACCAATGCCACTAAACATCCCACATCCTTATAGGAATATATAAATAGAAAACACGACATGTTTGGAATGAAAATGCAGTATAAACATAACCGACAATCTCCTTCCCTTTGCCTGTCTGTAGAAATACATGAGTGGAACTGCTTATGTCTGTAATTAATCAAACAATGTCGATATTTTGCAGGTGAGAAACCAAATCAATGCTCCGAATGTGGAACGAAATTCACCAGACCGTCGGGTCTGAAATACCATTTGAAAGTACACAGAAACGTGTATGACTTTTCCTGCGACTGCGGTTTACAGTTCCGCA
>JADBJO010003887.1:170023-200050 GCA_016801955.1 Conus betulinus | reverse complement strand
TTAAAAAAAAATGTGACTTTCACTTATCATTACTAATGAAATGACTGGTGTGGTACAAGTTGTGGTTCCGGTGTCTCTGTTGGTACGGTGAACTGGAACCCATTTTATAAACAGGAATGCTTCTGGTTTGTTTATCAGTATTGACAACTGCAACCCATTTCATAAAGAGGAATGCTTCTGGTTTGTTTATCAGTATTGACAACTGCACCCCATTTCATAAACAGGAATGCTTCTGGTTTGTTTCAGTATTGACAACTGCAACCCATTTCATAACAGGAGTGCTTCTAAACAGGTTTGTTTATCAGTATTGACAACTGCAACCCATTTCATAAAAGGAGGAAGTATTGCTTCTGGTTTGGTTTGTTTATCAGTATTGAGAACTGCAACCCATTTCATAAACAGGAATGCTTCTGGTTTGTTTATCTGTATTGAGAACTGGATCCATTCATAAACAGGAATGAGCCTGGTTTGTTTATCTCTATTGAGAACTGGATCCATTTCATAAACAGGAATGAGTATGGTTTATTTATCTGTATGGTGTTAGTGAATGAATATCTGTGTAGTCACCAGTACTGGTACCGCTTTATTTATCTGTTCATTGTCAGAAAAAAATCGGTTATGTAGTCAACTGCCATGGTTCTGGTGTATTTATCTGTTCATTGGCAGTGAATTATCAGCTATGTAGTCAACTGATATGGTTTTGATTGACTTGTCTGTTCTTTGTCAGTGAATCATCAGCTATGTATCAACTGCCATGGTTTTAATTTAGATATCTGTTCACTGTCTTGAATTAATAGCTATGTAGTCCACAGCGATTGCTCTGATTTATATTTGATTTGTCATTAATGAACTTACACCTGTTTAGTCACTGTCTATAGTTTTAAGTTACTTATCTGCTGAGTGTTAGTAAAGTAATACTTATGAAGTCAACAGTAATGTTTCTGGTTTATTTACCTGATTAGTCTTAGATAATTAACACTTGTCTCCTAGACAATGAACACCTATGTCCTTAACAGTGATGATTCCAGTGTGTTTCATCTGTTTAATGATGAGCTACCATTAGTGTGATCAACGGCAATAGTGATGACTTAGTTATCTGTTTAGTGCTGGTGAAGTAACACCGATCAAGTCAACGGTAGTGGTCCCGGTTAATCGATTAACACTATGTAGGTAACGATCATGGTTCCGGTTTATTCGTCGTTTTAATGAACTATCGCCACGATAGTTAACAGTAGTTGTTCTGGTGTGTATCTGTCCTGTTAAAATGAAATAACATCCATGTAATCGAGAGTAATGGCTCTGATTTGTAATCTTGTCACTGTCAGTAAACTAACACTACTTAATGAACAGTAATAGAGCTGTTTTAGTCATCCGTTCGGTGTTAGTGGACTTACTTCTCAATAGGAATGGTTCCCATGAGTTTTTGTTTTCAGTTTTTTTTACTGATAGTGAACTGACACCTATATAACGAACAGGCATGGTTCGGGTTTATTTGTCTGTTTACTGTCAGTAAGTGTCACGTATGTTAAGTGTGATGGTTCTGGTTCATTGCTGTGTATATCAAGTGTCAGAGAAAGGCTTCACGTGGAAGAGGAACTAATCACAATGTTTGTTCTTTTACAGACCCACAGAAAAAAGTGCTCGGCAGCAGTGGCTGTTTCAGCCCCATCCTCTCCATCCCCTGTCGTCTCTTCCTCCATCTCCCCAGGTTGTCTCTGGGACAGTGAGAACACAGTGAGGACGTGGAGACACAGTGAGGACAGTGGAGACACAGTGAGGACGTGGAGACACAATGAACACGTGCCTATCACTGATGGCGACAGTGGGGACACAGTGAGGACAGTGGGGACACAGTGAGGACAGTGGAGACACAGTGAGGACAGTGGAGCCTCACTGTAGACACAGTGAGGACGTGGAGACACAATGAACACGTGCCTATCACTGATGGGGACAGTGGGGACACAGTGAGGACAGTGGGGACACAGTGAGGACAGTGGAGACACAGTGAGGAGAGTGGAGACACAGTGAGGACGTGGAAACACAATGAGAACGTGCCTATCACTGATGGGGACAGTGGGGACACATTGAGGACAGTGAGGGAGACACAGTGAGGACGACTCTGGGCAACCTCTGCCTTCAGCACACTCACTGCTTCAAAGTGGGGAGTGGCCTGACCCAGGGCTGACCTGTGTGGGCAGTCTCCGAAGACCCTTGGAGATAGGTCTGCACCCCCTTCACTACCATTGCCTCAGGACCAAGTCTCAGGATGGTTCTTTCTTTGGTGCTTCCAGTTGCACCCAGTCTAGATCAAACAACACACACACACACACACACACACACACACACACACACACACACACACACACACACACACACACACACACACACACCTTCCCGTCACCATCATTGCCTCAGGTCCAACACCCAGGATGACTCTCTCGATAGGAGTCCAACCTCCTGAGCCATGAAGGCAGCAGCACCAGCAGCAGCAGCATCGCCGGTGTACTACCATACTGTGGTGTATGGACCAGAATTCTATCGGTGCTCAACACCCTGATTTTCAAGGAACTTACTATATCTATTGGCTCCATGGAAACTAGAGTGGATTGACAGCTTTCGGATTGTGGGATGGGGTGTAAGCATGCCGAGGACTGGTAATGCTCCTGTTTGCATGGTACCAGCTTAGTTATGGCGTCAGAGTGGGTAAGGAAAAATGTGTGTGTGTGTGTGTGTGTGTGTGTGTGTGTGTGTGTGTGTGTGTGTGTGTGTGTGTGTGTGTGTCTCGTCAGTACAACTTTGAGTTACTCTGACAATAAATTTTTTTCAGTCAGTCAGAGAGAGAGAGAGAGAGAGAGAGAGAGAGAGAGAGAGAGAGAGAGAGAGAGAGAGAGAGTGTGTGTGTGTGTGTGGTACTACATATGATAGCACCCCTATACCTACGCGTGGACGTCTATGTCTGTGACAGAAATTCTGATCTGAATTTGTAAATTCTTATGCGGTTTTGAAAATGAAAAGAAAAAGAAATAAAGAGATTGTTCTGTGGCGACATGCAGCTGGATTTACGTGTCTCTCTCTTTCTGTCCCTGTCTATCTGTCTGTTCTCTTTCTCTCTCTCATCTGTGCATACACACGAGCACGCGTACGCATTGCGCGCGCGTGCGCGCGCGCACACACACACACACACACACACACACACACACACACACACACACTTTCTGACACATATACACACACCGAGTTTAAGAGAGAGAGAGAGAGAGAGAGAGAGGGGGGGGGGATGCACACTAATGCATGTAAAAATCAGATACGTACACATCTTAAATAACATGCTGGCGAACCGCCGAGAAAAACCTGAACAAACGAATCACAAGACAAAACACGACGTGTTTACACCTCTTAGGTCTTCTTCGGGCAAGATAAACAATTATTACAACGGAAATGAACGAGAAATCATTTATCTTCAGTCTAGTTTGCAACCAGATACGTATGCAAACACCAAGAAATACACAGTGCTATGACCGCGATACTAAATTTGGTAAAATAAAAAAAACAAAAAACAAAACAAAAAAAAAACAAAACAAACAAAACAAACAAAAAAAACGAAAGAGCGAAAGAGCGAAAAACCAACAAAAAAAAGCGAATGACTTATTACGGTGGAGCTCGAGAAACGATGCAATAAATTGAAAATAATAAACTGATTGACACTCCTATTCTCTCATTCCCTACCCTTTCCCCCATCACCATCATCATTTGCTCCTTTTCCGTCTCCAGTCAAAGCGGTCAAGGTGAGTAATTGCATTGTAGGGGAAGCAATCCAAAACTGCACACTTCATCTTCGTTCTCCCACCTCTTTCGGTCCCCCCCCCCCCCTCCCCTTTCATCCTTTCATCCCCATCCTACCCATGCCCACCCGCTACTGCTGCCCTCCTCCTGCCCTCCCCTCCCCCCCCCCCCCCCCCCCCCCCCCAACCAACATAGTCACCATAGTCACCATCGTTTTGACGGATCACTGCAACGTTAAATACCCTTCCCGCCTCACTGTCCCTCTTTTCTCTCTGATTTCCCCCTGATTCACATACTGAACCGTAGATAGATAGATAGATAGATAGATAGATAGATAGATAGATAGATAGATAGATAGATAGATAGATAGATAGATAGATAGATAGACAGACAGATAGATAGATAGATAGACAGATACATAGATAGACAGATAGAGATGGATGGAGAGAGATAGCAGAAGTGTGTGTGTGTGTGTGTGTGTGTGTGTGTGTGTGTGTGTGTGTGTGTGTGTGTGTGTGTGTTTGTGTGTGTTTGTTTGCGTGTGTGAGCGCGTTCGTGTGTGCATCTGTGTGTGTGTGTGTGTGTGTGTGTGTGTGTGTGTGTGTGTGTGTGTGTGTGTGAGAGAGAGAGAGAGAGAGAGAGAGAGAGAGAGAGAGAGAGAGAGAGAGAGAGAATTTCCATCAGTGTGTAACTTATTCTCTTGTGGCCAGTCCATGACAGGTGTTATAACGTAGCATCAACGCCTACTCCCAACCCCCCCATCCCCACCCGCAACCCCTCCTCTCTTATTTCGCCCCAACCTTCCCCTTCTTCTCAGGTTCGCAGATTTCAACAACGCTTTTCGTGGTCTCAGTGAAGGATTGACATCAAGCCCAGCATCAGGAAAACCTGTTGGAAAGGGAGCAGGTCCTTGGGTCCCAGGTCAAGTTTTCCCACGTCTGTATTCCTCTCAGGTCTGTGATCTCAGGTCAGTACTCCTTCTGAAGTCTATGTCCACCCCTACCCCCAGTCCTACACACATACACAATAACAACAGGAGGTAGGGTACTGTAGCCTCCACCCGCTCCCCCAGCCTCACCCTCTTCGAAAAAATCAGGGGTGACCAAATTATACTTTTGCCCTAATCGCCCTCCCTTCCATTCCCCCCAACCCTGACTTTTCCAGTGCCAGTCTGAACATCTTGCCTGGCTGGACAAACTGCTGAACTTGTACCTGACAATGCCTGTGACGGCAGCAGTTGCAGAAAGGATGGGACAAAGGTGTAGATCAGCGGCCCCCTTTGTCTGGATGTCACTGACTGGCGCTCTGACGGAGGAAATAAACAGCACCACCATCAACTAACAACATTCAACGATCACAGAGAATCCAATGTTGCGTGCTGACCCATGTGTGTTTCAGAGGGAATGGACAATATTGACGTGAAGGCCATCACACCTGTGTCTGTGACTTGATGTACTGTCAGCAGGCGCATGGAAGGGGTGGGGCTGGGTGAAGAGGAGGAGAGAGAGAGAGAGAGAGAGGAGGAGGTGGGGGAGAGGAGGAGACAGGAGAGAGACAGAGAGAGAGAGGAGAGAGAGAGAGAGAGAGAGAGAGAGAGAGAGAGAAGGGAGAGGTGGCCAGAGGGAAGGAAGAGTTTTGGGTGCCCAGAGCCCACTACACACCCTTCCTTTTCCTTAAAACAGGGAGGGATTTACTAATGCATGTCCAGTGAATAAACACCTGTTATATAGGACAGGGGATTCACCAGTGCATGTCCAGTGAATAAACACCGTGTTATACAGGACAGGAGATTTACTAGTGTATATGTCTAGTGAATGAACACCTGTTATACAGGACAGGAGATTGACCAGTGCATGTCTAATGAATAAACACCGCGATATTCAGGACAGGAGATTGACTAGTGCATGTCTAATGAATAAACACCGCGTTATACAGGACAGGAGATTGACAGGTCACCAGTTCACCTAGAAATTGTACGCGAACTTCGGCCCCCAAGATCCCCTAACCAGGGTTTTGATCCTGGACCCTCAGTGTGCATGTGTGAGTGTGTGTGTGTGTGTGTGTGTGTGTGTGTGTGTGTGTGTGTGTGTGTGTGTGTGTGTGTGTGTGTGTGTGCGTGAGCATGCTTAATTGCGTGTGTGTGTGTGTGTGATTACGTGCGCGCGCGCGCGCGCGCGCGCGCGCGCGCGCGTGTGTATGATGTCCATTGTAGCTTTAGGACATTTGTTCTATTGTACTATTGTAATATGTGTTTGGGGCGTTCCGTTCTCGCGCTCCCTGTCCGTCTGTCTGTCTGCCTGTCTCTCTCTCTGTCTCTCTCTCTTTCTCTGTCTCTCTCTCTCTCTCTCTCTCTCTCTCTCTCTCTCTCTCTCTCTCTCTCTCTCACATGCACTCTCTGCCTCACTTGGAAAGACCAAAAGATAACGTGTAACATGTTTGAGTCCACACATACGGAAAACACGTGCAGAATGGCGTGAGACTAGTGGCGATGCATTTTGAAGGTACCTGACAGCTACAGGTCCTATGGCTGGGGAGAGGACAGATCACGTGCAGGACGGCAATAGGACAGTGATAATAGTTTTTGAAGGTACCCGACACAGAGAGGTCCACAGGACAGGGATGAGATGGACGACGTAACGACCGGCCTAAGAACAGCAGCGATACCTTCTGAAGGTACCCGATACCAACAGGTCCACAGGACAGGGAGAGAACGGTCGACGTAACGACCGACCGGCGTCACAACAGCGGCGATACCTTCTGAAGGTACCCGACACACAGACAACTGCACAGGGTGGGGACAGGACAGGTGCAGCTTATCTCTTACATCAAACGACTGCGCGCAGGGTTAGAGTGAGAGTCCCCTGCTGCCGTCACGCTGAAGGACAGCATCAGAACAACAGCGGCGATACCGTTTGAAGATGCGCGACACACACAAGGCGGCAGGACGGGGAGGGGACAGGTGCAGCTTATCTGTCACATCAGACGACCACGCAAAGAGCGAGAGACCCTGCTGCCGTCATACTCGATGATGAAGGAATGCCAAAAAAATGTTAACTTCTTCCATGCCGACAGAGAGTGAGAGACAGATAGACAGTGAGAGAGATAGAGAGAAGAAATTACACACACCACACACACACACACACGCGCGCGCGCGCGCATGCACACACATACACACTCGCACACACACACACCTCTCTCTCTCTCTCTCTCTCTCTCTAAGTTACTTGGTCTCACTATCGATAACAATCTATCTTGGTCTAATCATGTTTTTCTGCCTTATCTCGGAAGATCTCAAGAAAGATATTTCAATTAAACAGAACTAAGCATTTCCTTGACCAACATTCTCGGAAGTTATATTTTTCCATGCCTGTATACAATCTGTTATTGACTATGCTTCAACTTGCTGGGACATGGCCAGTCACAATTGCTTGAAAATCACTGGAGCGTTTGTATAGACGTTCACTAAAAATCATACTCCTTAAATCATCTCTTCAAGTTGCAGACTATAAAGAACTTGAGATTCTCCCATTCAGTCAGAAATGTTTCGTTTGTGTTCATGTACAAAATAATGAACAATCTTGCACCTTTTTATATACGTACCAAATTCCTTATAAACACCTTTCGTAATAAACATCTGATATCGATTCCCCGGCCCAGAATTGATCTATTCATGTCTTCCTTAGCATATTCGGGTGGTAAACTTTGGAATGCAAATCCTTGTGACATAAGAAATAAAAATAGCTTATCTACGTTTAAAACACATTATCATAAATATCTAATGCTAAGCTATAGTTAACCTTTTGTGGCATTTTTGGGTCGTAATTTTGTATCCAGTTTCCTCAAACGTTTTTTGCTCATCTTCTATATCTTTATTCTGCTGCCTGCTTGTATTCTCTGCCTGTTTGTCTGTCTGTCTGTCTGTCCGTATATCTGCCTGTCAGTCTCTCTCTCTCTCTCTCTCTCTCTCTCTCTCTCTCTCTCTCTCTCTCTCCATCTCCCCGCCCCTCTCTCTCCTTCTGTATCTGTCTGTCTTGGCTAACTGTTGCCTGTCTACCTTCTATTGTCTGTCTATAACTCATAAGGTTAAAGAATGCTTCTATGGTGTGTGCCCTTTCTCCTCGTGACTTTTTAAATATATGTGTGTGTGTGTGGAAGTGTTGTGTAGGTATCTGCATAATATGGGCCAGGGGCCTGCACATCAACATTCATGCTCTCACCTGCATACATACATTGTGTGCAAGTATGCTTTGTACATATATATATATATGTATGTATGTTTATGCATATATGTGTATGTGTATGAACTGTATGTATATGTATATATGTATGTGTAAATATGTATATGTGTGTGTGTGTGTGGTGTGTGTGTGCGTAAATATATTCGCAATTTTTTTTTTTTTGTGAGGGCATGGTGTTAAAAAGCCATTATTGTTGCTTATCCATTTTTAACCTCAAAAAAATCTTCGTTCGTTCGTTCGTCCGTTCCATTTACCCAAACCTCCCCTTGGCCTTGGCCTTTTCTCTCTCTCTCTCTCTCTCTCTCTCTCTCTCTCTCTCTCTCTCTCTCTCTCTCTCTCTCTCTCTCCATTTTATCCCAAACCCACCCCTTGGCCTTCTCCTTCCCCGTTTCCTTCCCCTTTATCGCTATCTTCATGCGTTTTTCTATTGCGTTCGTTTGTCAATGATATGGACAATAGGTAATTTGTATTGAACTGTACAAGATCTTGTTATACTTTGTTCTTCTTATATATGTATTTGCATTAATTTGATCTTTAAATGCATTATTTTGATCTTTAAATTGTTTTTCTTTCCTTTTGCCCCAGGGCTGAAAAAAAAAAAAAAAAAAAAGCATTTGTATTGCTTATCTCATTACCCTGGTAAAATAAAATTTCGTTCGTTCGTTCGTTCGTTCTCTCTCTCTCTCTCTCTCTCTCTCTCTCTCTCTCTCTCTCTCTCTCACACACACACACACACACACACACACACACACACGCGCGCGCGCGCGCGCGCAACACAGAGACACTCACACACCCACGTACAGAAACACACAAACAGACGCAGACAGACAGGCAGACACACACACACACACAAAAAAACACACACACACACACACACACACACACACACACACAGAGAGAGAGAGAGAGAGAGAGAGAGAGAGAGAGAGAGAGAGAGAGAGAGAGAGAGAGAGAGAGAGAGAGAGAGAGAGAATCAAACACTCAAAGAATTTAGTGTGTTATAGGCTTCTAGCCCATTCAACATTGGATAAGCAAAGGGGGGGGGGGGGGGGGGGGGGGGGGGGGGGGGGGAAAGGGGGGAAGAAAGAGTGAGGAGGGATGAGGAAGGGGAAGGGATGGATATGTAAGTCGACTGAATCAAATATACATATTACTGCATGGAGGAATAACTTTGTTTTGTTTTGTTTTGTTTAATACTGTTTTACTTTCTGTACCATCTCAGTGGCAGTGCACCCACGCCGCTCATTTCAACATCCCGTCCACAACCACAGCCCAGTCTGGCCCGCCCCAGCCCGGCGGCGGCAATCCACAGGGAGCAGTCATGTCAAATTGTCAGGAGGCAACCCACCGGAGTAGACACTACAATGCTGCCGAGTCACTTCCGTGGTGTTCAGTAGTGCTTGTTCTGATCCAACATACGTAGGACACCACCTACTAAGCCCCCTACTGTCGACAGTAATTGCTTAGTCGCAGAGCCGGCGAGAGTGAGCTCTCTTTTCTGGATGGCACCACCACATCAGTCCAATGACAGCCCCCATAGACTAGACGATACAGGTGCCCCCGACGAAATCAAACCAGGGCCACAAACGTAGAGAGGACACCAAAACTGAGGCCGTTACAGTAGGACATGAAGGGCCACAGAATTTGAGACTTTTTATGATGATCGACGAGAATGAGTATGATGGATATGTTGCTCCGGATTTCCAGTCCGATCTGTGACTGCATGACGGGATTGTACTCTACACTTATTTCATAACAGATCCTGGCGTCAGCCGGGCTTCAACTATATACAGACAACTGCAGTGTTGGTCAGGAAATTTGAGCAACACTCTCAGAGAGAGAGAGAGAGAGAGAGAGAGAGAGAGAGAGAGAGAGAGAGAGAGAGAGAGAGAGTGTGAGAGCGAGCGAAAGCTGCGAAAAAAAAAAAAAACAAACATGAAGAGTGTGGCTGGTGTGCCTGCTTTAATTTTTGTACTTATATATATATATATATATATATATATTATATATCAAAATCACCCCCCCCCCCCCCCCCCCCAGCTCCTGCTTAGCATTACTATCAATCCATCTTAACCACAACCGTCACATAATCACACCACCCCACTAAACTAGCTACACAACCCCATCGTCTCACTCCTCCCCTCCCTCCACGCATCCCTTCTCCCCCTACTTTTCCTCTCCCATAATCCCCTCTGTCGTTTCTGTCTGGCGGCTATTCTTCCTACCACATGGCCCCCAGATAATTCTCTCTTCGGTCTTTGTTTGTACTGTCCTAAATGCTAAATGTGATCTGTTTTTTGCCTGAAGAAGACCCAAGAGGTCGAAATGTATCGTGTCTTGTCCTGTGCTTTGTCAATGTCCTTGGCGGTAACTAACCCCCTCTCTTTCTAAAGTTTGCTTCGTTCTCCGCCATCAGTCACTCCATTTTGACACAAATAACTTGACAAGCTGACCATCCTGTAGAAGATCACTCTTATGAGTAATATAAAAGAAAAACGGGACAAGTGAATGAACAAATCAATCGGTAAAGAAATCATGTCATGCTGTTTATAGTCTGGCCAACCAAAAGGCCAAATCAGGTTAGACAGAAATGATGGCAAGTTCCTATTGGAGTGCAAACAAAATACAGAATCAAATTTCGAGATTACAAGTCCAGTTCCATTCACAGAAATAACACGTGCAAAACAAAAAAACTAACTAACTAACAAACGACGACGACAACAACAACAAACAACAACAGCAACAACGTAAAGAAATCAATGAAGTTACGCCTTAAGTGAATAGACGACTTTTTTCTAGCTAAACTTCCATTGCTGGCGTTACTGTATTCTGATAAGGTATACTAAGGAGCCGTGGGGTCACAACACATCAAGTATCAAATCCTTCAGAGGAGACAAGAGGGAGTCTGGAAAAATTACAAGTTCGTCTGACTGAGAGTTAACAAGCCTTTTTTTCAACTTTTTGCTTCTGAAATTAAAATAACAAACAAGTAGGTTAACTCTTGCTCCCATGATCAGATAATCGCACGCCCATCACTCCAAACGAATGCTACGTACGACACCTAATCTGTTAACACATGCCAACACCTGCAGAAGGTGTTTTAAGTTTGCCTATATATCCTGAACCTGACACTTGTACACACAACAGCCGGAGAAATTACACACACACACACACACACACACACACACACACACACACACACACGCACGCACGCACGCACGCACACACATTAACTTCTGACCACCCGCTGTCAGATGCTTACAGTCAGGTGGCACAGTGGTTAGCATCAGACAGGTGGCCTGGGACGACACTGACTGGAATGATTAAAGGAATTGATTTGTGGTGGCCCCTTGCCAGCTCCTACCCAGAGCCGAGTGTGCAACATGTTCAAACGGGAAGTCTGGAACCACACTGTCTGGTAGTTTCATCCACTTCATGGATGTGTCTCTGTTACAACACCTAGTTCCTGACCAACACTGTCTGTCTGGTCTGGCTAATGCATGATGATATATTATGAAAGAAGAAGGCAGACAGTCCTGTCATGTAGTCTGTCAGCAGAATGGAGCTCCATAACATCCTCCTCCTCATTGATCATCATACAACACATCACATTTCATGACAATTTGGACTTCCTCTCTCTGATCATGCCTGTAATAAGCTCTTGTCGAAATGGTTTTAACAGGCAATTATGAGGTCCCAGCGTTGGATGGCCATATTGGCATTTTTTGGGAGGGGTATAATGGTCACTCATGCAGACTCTGTAAACAAGCAATCATTGATCTTGGGATTTCAGAACAGGCACCACTGAAACACAACTGATGCAACTCAGTGGCAGCGTTAGGTCTCCTCTTGTGTGTTGTCTTCTATTAACTTAATACCGATTGCTCACTGTGGAATATCGGTGCTGTAGGACAAACCTGAGAGTAAATATGGGAATTCTGAACGTATGTTGTGGAACTAATGCTGCCATGAGCATACAGACGAAGCTCATAAAAAATATGAACTACCATCAAAAGAAACCCACAACCAAACTTCACTGCTTTGTTTAGTTTGATTTAACTTGTGGTCTTTGAGTGAATGAGATCATAGACTAAACGTTTGTAAAGTGAAAAACCTATATTTTTCCCCCAAGTCACTGAAGAACAAGAAAGCGTGTATAAGTCCAACTGGAATACAAACATGGCAAGTTGATTGGTTCACAATCATAACATCGAGAAGTGACTTGTTTGATTTTTTGATGAGATGTAAGCGAGTATGTGTATGTGTGTGCGAGCATGCCTATGTGTTTGCGTCCGTGTCGTATGTGTGTGTGTGTGTGTGTGTGTGTGTGTGTGTGTGTGTGTGTGTGTGTGTGTGTGTGTGTGTGTGTGTGTGTGTGTGTGTGTGTGTGAGTGTGAGAGAGAGAGAGAGAGAGAGAGAGAGAGAGAGAGAGAGAGAGAGAGAGGAGAGAGAGAGAGAGAGAGAGAGATTGTGGGTCCAGACAAACGCTTCATTTCATTTCATTGTTTATTTGTTAAAAACTGTGTAAAAAGCACATTACAAAATGATGCTGCTGCCTGACAACAAAAGTTGGGGGAGCACAGATTTCAAACGTCAACTTTTGTCACTGCAAAGTCTTTCTACATTTGGAGTGGTTCAACAACGAAGTCCCTTCCCTCTTCTCTTCCTTCAATACACATTATTCGCAGTTTATGGAAAACAATTTTCATGCCACCTGTTGCCTTAAAGAGGAAGCAAAAGTCACACAAACAACGAATAAGTGCAACGACAAGACAAAGACAACTATCCTCCCCCCCCCCCTCCCCCTCCTTTCTTTGGTTTCTTTAAAAAGAAGCTCAGACTAACAGCTGTTCCTTACTGACCAGATCCATTAGAAAATTTCAAACTCAAACCATATGGTGAACAGAAAGACGTGTGTCATGTCTCATGTACTTCAAACTCTACCATAACATGTAAAGGAAACATAAGGCATTTGCTATCCCCTGAATAAATCTCTGAATAAAAATTCTTAACAATGCATTCATTATGGTTACAAATGCACTACTCAGTCATTCAGCGAGCGACTATGAACTGCAAAATGAAGCCTAATAACAATAAAAGCTTCAATAAGGCAAAGTTTCATTACAATGGCTCTGTATGAAACAAAGATCTGAAAACAACATTGCACATATGGCATGCGAGTGGTAATGAACCAAAAGGGGGGGGGGGATGATTAAGAAAGGGATTTAGGAGCTGTCATAGCCACAATCAATTTCCCTATTTACAGTTTTGACACATCAACCAGGGACACTTCACACTTTCTTCAGATCCAAAATTAAAACATCTTAAGCACCTTGCCAGATGAGTTCCAATCACACTTTCATCTTCACCAGATCAGACCTAAAAACATCAATACAAGCTTAGTACCAGGTCAGATTCTGCAATCGCTGATCAAAGCAAATAAAAAGCTTTTCATTCCACTATGCTTGGCAAAACTTTACACCCTTCCCTGGATCAAACCCATTCAAGCTTTACATCCTACACTAACACTAATTTGGCCTTATTTTACACCCTACCATGGATAAAACCTAAAAAAAAAAAAAAGCTTTACATCTTAAACCAGGCCAAAATAAGCAATTACACTTTGCCCTGGATCAAACAATATAAAGCTTTACTCTTACACCCTACCCAAACTCAGCAATTCTTACCATCAAACCTAGTTAAACTTATCCAACAGATTAATTTCCAGGCATGAACACAGGCAGGAACAAAACAGGAAGAACCATTTAGTGTTTGAGGGCCCACGGTAGCAATAGAGGCCTACTGACAGGGTCAAAGGGCAGCACCCTTATCACCGGACATCTCTTTCCGATTTGTTAGCTCTAAACTGGCATTTCCTGGAACTTACAATATCATTCTACCAGAAAAAAAATAGTTGGAAAGGAATCAAACTTTAATTTCCACCTACAACAAGTAATTTTAATTGAAAATGTTTTCAAAACAGCGAAAGATGATTTTACACATCTGAAATGTTGGAGGCTGAAGTTCACCAGCTCCTAACACCCTACCTCCGTCAAAACTTTACATTCTACGCCAAATGGACTCTTTCCACTCTGCCCTGGATCAAGCATATAGTGACTTCACACCCTGCATCAAATCAATCTCAGCAATAGTTTACATCCTATCCTGCATAAGACAAGTAAAATGTCAAACCAGATCAAAGCTGGCAACACTTCAACCCTTACCCAAAGCAAACATAGTGAAATCCTTGGATTCTAGACCAGATTTCTCTGGATCAAACCCAGTAAAACTCACACACCTGCTCTTGAACAAACCAGGTAAAATTTAAATGCAATACACAATCAAATTGCAAAACTACACTTTCTCATCCGAGTCAAACCTATCAAAATGTTGTATCCCACATCAGATCAACCTTAGGAACACTCTTCACTCTCCCCTGGATCAAACCTAACGCATAGCATCCTACTCTAGCTTAAAGTCAGCAACGCTCACATCCCACCTGGATCAAACCCACGAAACCGAGGTATGCTTCACAAGATGGAATTTGGTAACCTTTTACACCTGTCTTGATAAAGGTCAGAAAAAAAAAAACTAGGCACCAAATGCAAGACCGAGCTCAGTGACTCTTATTGGTCAGTAATAAGAAAAAAAGCACAACAGACTAACAAAACATAACAATAATAAATTTCTGTCATCATATCCCCGTCGATCAGGGGGCTCTTTCAGGATTATTGAGAGTTATAGGAAAAAAGGTCATTCTCGAAAAAACAAAGAAAAAAAACAAAACACCAAAAAAAAAAACCAAAGAAAAAAAAACAAGAAATATACACAAAAACAAAATGGCAGCTTACACAGACAGACAGATAATGACAGACCAGGAGCGGATGAAGGAGGAGGAAGGGTGTGGTAGGATGGGGAGTCAGGTGGGGCTAGAAATGATGGGGAGGAGCAGCGTAAAATGGAATGACACTGAGAACTGTGTGGAAGCCTCAATTGTGGGTGACATAAACGCACTGGTTTGTTGTCAGCCATATCCATTTCTCTAGCACCACCTGTCTGACCCTGCACCGAGTGCGAGGAGTACATGGGGGCAGCACTTTCCTTCGGCACTATGGGTGCGAACCCAGTAATGGTGTAGAAGGTTTGTCCCTGAGAGTCTGTACTCACAGTGACAAAAGGCTGGCACACAGCAATGACGGGCTGTCCCATGCTAAAGGAGGCCTGTGGCATCAGGGTGATGGGCGCCGAAAGAGGAGAACTGTATGTAGGGTGCACAGAGGCATGGCGCACGATGTTTGGTACCCCCCAAAACTGCTACCGGTGCTGCTGCTGCCGCCTGTATAGCCCCCTGGGAGGCAGGATTCCTAATGATGGCTGTGTTGTCATAGGACTCAGTCCAGAGAGACTGGTTCCTACAGGAGGTACTGGCACTGACGGCAGTGGTGTGGAAGATGTAGAAGGCAGCTGTGGAGGTTCCTCTCTGTTTGGGGAAGATTCTGCTGTTGAAGGTGGTGACTTCTGTCGATGGTGTGATGCATCAGATGATGCAGACTTCTTGGATTTCTTGGTTCTCACCTTTGCAAATTCCTCTTCACTCATCATAATTGTCCCGAATTTGCACAGAATCTTGCCGTGATGGGTTCTAAGGTGCCTTTTATACGTATTCCTCGTTGTATACTTCATACATGGTGAGCACTCTAGACATTCATATGGCGTCTCCCCAGTATGTTTTCTCAAATGCTCCTGCAATCAAAATACAAGAAATGTAACTGTTTTCTTCACAATATTCTTTTTGCAACTTACTCTGCTATGCAAGTTTCACATCCAGTAAACTTGATAATTAATGGCATATGGGATGAAAATACACAGTGGTATGTAAATCTCTTTTCTGAAAAAAAAATTCTTCTCCAATTAAAAACAAACAAAAACATGTTTGCACTAAAACACACTGCAGTGCACAGATGTTCCTTATACAAGTTGGCCGCTCGACAGCAATCTTTGGGGGTAATCAGTACATTGAAAACTGTATCACTACTTTAATGGTACCACCACTCTCCACACCGAACACCGTCACCTGAATAATAAGTTATGTTGTCATAATCACATGAATTGAATTCTCTACCACGCCCCACGTATTGATCTTTTAGTACCAATCTGCCACAACTAGATAACTTCCAATCTGTCTGTATAAGGTGATCCTACATTTATCGGTTCCCACATAGGTGATTCTGAGTATGAAGACCCAGCATTCGGTGGAATCAGCCACAACAAAAGTGACTGTCATCTGCAAAGTGCTTGGACTGGAGCCGTCAATTTTTTCTTGGCTCGTCTTGAGTGTGACAGAGTGGCAGCCATTGTGCATTTACCACGCCTGTGGTCAATTCCACTGAACCAGTAACAATGGCGCAGACAGCAGAGAAGATAGTTCGTCTATGTATGCAATCTTTTCAAAACTTCAACAGCAGCGTGTGATATACCCAGGACCGAGCGTCAATGTTGAGGATGAATTCTCTCTTTGGGAAGCAGGTGGGTGACCACAGTGGTCAGTTATAAATATCAACAATGTATAAAGAGGAATTGGGGGATGGGGAGGAGTAATGCTATGGATGGATTCCAGACTTTGAAAACTAATGGCTGACCACATTGTTCAGTTATAAATATACAGCAATGTACAAAGAGGAATTTGGGTATGGACAGTAACGCTATGGATGGATTCCAGACTTTGAAAACAAATGGGCGACCACAGTGATCAGTTATAAATATCAACAATACATACACAGACACGGACAGCAAAGCACATCCAAATTAGTTTTCTTTAAATATGACTTTGAACTTGGAAGATTTTGTTGTTTTTTTTGGAAAAGGGTGGGTGGGGCTGGTTACTCTTTAAAACAGGACCCACGTGTTAACATCTATAGAGACAGTTTTGATAATAATGAACATCACTATGTGGGGATGAAAAAAAAAATCTGCAAATGAAAAAAATCAATAGGCGTGGCTGTTTGACATCAGTAAAATAATTTGACATCAGAACCTGCGCTGATGGAAAAAGCCTGAAAAACTCCACAGGGTCCAGAAGCTGGCATCAACTGGTGCCCCCCCCCCCCCCCCCCCCCCCCCCCCCCCCACGGTGGCCTTGACAGTTCAGGGGTCGAGTCCCCTGAAGATGTGTTCTGTTTTGTTTCATTTTGTTTTATTTTCAGACCATTATGGACCCCAACGATTCTTGATACCTGGGGTCTTGTCAGTGTTTTTGAATTCTTCTGCTGGTAGCCTTTGAAACATTTTAAGCCAACAGATTTTTTTGCCACTGAAATTTGGTGCCAGCAGAAGCTTTGACAAACCAATCTGGAGTAAACTGATCAACTGCTGTGATAACTTGAAACCTGATGGTCTTAGTATTACATATCCCTCTGCCCTCCATTTTTTTTCAGCAGATTTATGCAAATATCAAGAATGACTTAAGAGACCTTAAAAAGCCTAATTCAGTTTAAAAACCTTAATACTCTCATGTCTGAATAATAAGTTAAACAAGAAATTTACCTTGTGGTGGCTCCTGTGTCTAAACCATCTGCCACAGTAACTGCAGTCTACGATGAATTCCCCTGCATGTATCAACAGGTGGTAATTTAGTGAGTGCTTGCGGGTGAATGATGACTCGCACACCTGACACTTGAACAGCTTGATCCCTGCAGACACAATGACATACATCAACATCCGTCATCTTGTTTATCTACACAAAATTACAAACAATGGGTTTTCTTTTTTTTTGTTTTAATCCTGTAAGGTCTTCCTCACAACTGTTTTCACCTAGAGATTCCACCTAGGGCTATGGGATTCCTTGTAGTTTATAATACTGAGGACAAATATACACCATCAAGCTTTTCAACTTTCTAATATGAAATTATCAGGAAGTAACAAAATGCAATCATGAAGTTAAAGACAAGCATTAAAGAAAGTAAGAAAATGTTTGTTAAGCTTCCAGCTAGAAAGTGTATTTCCTTCACATGACAATCATAATCAGTATCATACGAAAGTGGTAAAAGTTTATTTCTGTGCTGTATGTGCATGAACTTTAAAAAAATCATTGTGCATTTTTAGAGAAAGTCAACTTGTACATTTCCCTAAACCTTTATTCTGCACCAACATAAAAACACCAATTCTATTCTATCATCCTGATGTATTATAACGTGCAAAGGCGCTATGCAGCACAAAAGATACTTACCAGCGTGGGACCTGTAGTGGTAGATCAGAGATCCTTTAGCAGTGAAAACCTTCCCACTATTACAAATTTTGCATACAGTGGGAAGTTTTCACCCTTTTTCTTTGCCTTCAGCTCTGCAATGTACTACTCCATCGCAAGCTTCTGGAAACAAAATTACATTCAATTATTCATCATTCATAGTGGACAGATTTCTCACGTTTTTGTTCGTCATACAAAACCCTATCCACTCCTAGTATGAACTAACTGTAATGGATGAAAACTTCAGAACTCTTGGGTCTTGTAAATGGATGATATTTGTTGCTTATAATATGTCGGTGGCTTGTCAAGGAAATTTTTCTCTGCCAAGACAATTCAGTGTCTCGGGTGTATTCTGATTTTGATGAAAAACTGCACTACAAGAGTGTAACCATCAACTGGACCTGAAGAGTCCTGGACCAGCCGTTTCCAAGTAGAGCTGTTCAGTAACTGTCACAAGCAGCTGCAGCAATACACAAACTGACCATACATGTTTAAAGTAAAATCTGCATTTAACTTAAACTCCGAGTAATCTGGTCCTTTAAAAGTTAAAATCTGGCAAACCAAAATGATGTCCCCTTGATCATGTGTTTCACAGGCCATGAATATATATATATATATTCTTGCGTTTGTGTATGCATGTGTGATACAAAATAAAATGTCATAATTGTGTACAGTTTGTGGTATTTTCAAAATATGAATTATTGTAAAGGAAGTTTTGAATTTCTTCTCTGAAAGGTATCAGAATTTCTTGTACACATAAAATTCAACTGTGCATGAAATCTAACAGAGCATATTGTGTGTTGTTTTTAAAAACATCGATCGTTGTAAAGGACGTTTATTTGTCCTTTTTTTAGCTTTTTTTGCTTTGTGAAGACTCTGCAATGATATAAAATATCTTCCTGATCTATGTTATTACTGTGACGAGTGGAAAAGTAACTGATGCCAACATTTCCTAGCAAGTCTATGAGAAAGGGGATGGAGAAAAGTGGAAAGGAAAGAGGAGCTAGGGAGAGGGGAAAAAAAAGAGAGCTTACTTTTCTTTCCTCTGGAATCTCTTCCATCTTCTCCGCCTCACATTTAAGCCTTTTGCCTTCACCTCCTTATTGCAAGCTGAATCTGAAAGCATTACAAAGAAAAATGGATTGTTATCTAATGATGGTATTACACTGCCAAAAACACTTCAAAGAAAATCAAACAATAGCTGAAGAAGGTACTGAACAGTCAGGAAATTTAAGATTACATTAAAAATAATCACTGACACCATCAAATCAGAACTGAAAACATCAACCAAAATTAGTACGAAAATGAAATGGGAAAAAAATCAATAGAGTATTAAACTTGAAGAGCCCGTTACCTGCTTACTAAGCACCGACACTAAACTGAAAGCAGTTCAATGAAATTGGGAAATAAGACAAAACAGTATGTCCACCTCGTGTGTCGCTGTCTTTCATCCCTATTTATCCTTAAATTTACATACAGCCCCTATTCTCAAACCAATGAACATGATCAACAAGTTTCATTTACAATACTATCAACAAATAAAAGAAGCAGTATTGCCATTTACATTTACAATATCAACAAACTTATCAAATGAACCTATAAAATTTAGCATTTATTGGATAGGAAATAATAAGCAATGAGTGTAAACTTAAACATATATATGACAGTCTGGTTATGAGTTGGGGACAGAAAAAAAAGCAGAACTAAAAAAAAAAAAAAAAAATGTGTGCGAGTGCGAGTGTGTAAAGTATGTAAGGGAGGGGAGTAAGGGTTATGGGATGAGACAACATTCTACATTTAGGAAGATTCAGCAGAACTAGAGGTAACTTTACACACAAAAAAGAACAAAGAAATTCAATTAAATTCAAACAAATCAGTTTCACAATGTCTGGCCATGAACAGTCTTCTATCGCTAAAGAAACGATCGAAAACTGGGCGCTTTGTGCAAATACTTGTTTTAATCTCACTACATCGATAAAAGCAAGTACTTTAGTAAACTGGGTTTGAATATCAAGTTAACACCAAAAGTGTGTAAACAAACTGCATCTGGAATGTCATTTGGACTAGCCAGTCAAAAAAGTATTTTAATACAGATCTCTGTAGTGCAGACTAAGACTTGAAATAAAGTGTTAAGTAGTGATCAATCGGTTTTGTGTACATATTAACAGGTTGGATTACAAGACAGATCTGTACACATACACCCACCTTGATGGAGTTCCAAGTCAATAGTGTCTGATACTATCTCTTCTTTTGTAGCCAAAGGATCGCCACTCAAAATAACTTTGGCCTCTTCATCCTCTGATGGATTTTCGGGCTCCTCAAAGCTGCCACTACAAAATGATCGGTCAGAGAGACTGCTCGGGCTTGGAAGTGTTGCTGGCCTCTCGTGTTCAGCTGCGTAGGTATCATGTGCATCAGGAATGTTCGCAACACAGATCTCCTTCTTTACTTCGACCTCTACTGGAACCCCAGACTCCGAGGATTCACTTGATTCAGATCTTCGTATCTTTTTCTTGGCAGATGTTTCACTTTCTTTGTCAGTCATGGAGCAGGTTTGGTTCTTATCGTCTTGTACTTTTCTCTTTCTTGAGGATTTTTGTCGTTGGTGGCCGTATCTGTTTTGGTGGTTTTAGGAGATGAACATTTTTCTTTTTTAGCCGAGGCCATGGTCTTTTTCTTTTTTTCTGAAACAATGCAACAGCCTGTAGTAAATCAACCATCAGAGACATATCATGTTCAGAGAATAGTTCTTAGTATACAGTAGCCCAGTTCACACACTCTTTATAAACTTTCTGACAAACAAATCCCTCACAGTGACACTTTCCTAGCAAACGACCTGACCGGCACAGCAGTCTATGCTAAACAGCATCACTTTGCAGAACAGTTTCCATCTGCAAAAAAATCGCCCTGATTTGACAGTAAAATAAAGAAAATGAAAATAAAACGCCAACAACAAAACAAAAATATTTTCAAGTAAGAAGTATTTGTGCGAACGCACGCATAACATCTTGCACACACGTAAAATCCCTTCTCCAACTTTCGGAAGAGAAGCAGTTTGGCCGTTGGTATGGATGACACGTTACACATAGCATGCACCCTGCTAAAAAAAATGGCAAGAATGAAGGAAGTAAGGAAACTGAGAGAACGGTATCGAACTATATGGACTGGATGATACGGGGAAGCGACTGAATGAAGCGCCAGTTGGCAGCTCTTCAGTCGGCACTACCACTAACCAGGTAGGCAGCCCTGTTGTGTAAACGAGAGTGGATTGTGTAGCGCTTAGACCTTGGTCTCTAGCCGAGAATAGGCGCTGTATAAGTATTCATTATGATGATGATGATGTATGTGTAATATGAGAGAGAGAGAGAGAGAGAGAGAGAGAGAGAGAGAGAGAGAGAGAGAGAGATGGGGGGTGGAGACAGTGACGAGTCGAAGTTTAGTTCTCTTACCTCCGAGTTTCGCTCGGTACTGCACCGAGGATGTTGAAAACAGCAGCCCTGTTTACAAAACAAAAACGTTTTCCGTCAAATTAGCAGATACTGTGGTAAACGAACATTTCTGATCATGATAGCCCATCTATTTTGTCTGAATTTTATCACACCTAAAAAGTTGATTGTCTGTCAGTCTGGGGCCAGTTGGACTCATTAATGCATACCCTAGACCCCTCCAAAGCCTCACCATAGCAACATGTTCAGGGTTAAACAATTTTTCATTAATTTTGTGTCCACTCTTATTGTTTGTTAGTTTCCAATGTTGCAGTTGAGGAAAAATTTGTCCTACATGTCACTGGGAAAATCCTGAAATCTTCAGGAGGACTAGCAGCTTTATGTTAAAATCCACCATGGCATTAAAGCGGATTGCATGCCTGATATCATTTTCTTTTTGTACATGTGGCTTCATTTGCACTTTTCATCTGAGCGTACATTTGGTACGTCTGGGGTTCAATGACCAACATTAACTTACAAGATGACTGCCATATCAAGACTTATCTCTGACCAAGAAACTGTAAAACCTGCCAAAATGGAACATAATAAAATGGACCGATGTAAACCATATTTTACCTTTTTTAGCTTCTTCGTTGACGTGTTCCCTTATGTGGGCTTCAAGGGGTTCAAACACCTTAGTTTCATCTCTAAATCCTTTGAACGTTTGTGTGCATTCACTGCCATCTGCAGAATGCACATATGTAGCTAAAATGTTGTGTATAATCATTTGAGGTTGATTTAATAGAGAACAGTTCTCGAAGCATTCTATCAGATAAGCCTTGTAGCACATCAATGGCTATCTCCTCCTGAGCTTGCAGGTGCTTCAGAGATATCTGAAAAAAAAAAAAAAAACCCATAAAATATAAAGGTTCAAAGTTAATCTGAATGCGAAAAACACATGAAACGTTATTAAAAAAAAAGTTGAACACATCAGAAACCACTTTCATATTCTTTCAACCATACCATTTCTCTTTTTTGTTGGTACTGTAGGGGGGGGGAGAGAGAGAGAGAGAGAGAGAGAGAGAGAGAGAGAGAGAGAGAGAGAGAGAGAGAGAGAGAGAGAGAGAGAGAGAGGAGGGAGAGAGAGGGGGAGGAGGGAGGGGAGGGGGAGGAGGGAGAGGGAGAAAAAAGTTTCAACAACAAAAATGTCCGAAAAAAAATATAGACGAAAGGAATGCCTGTGTGTCGTTCCTGTATTTTATGAAGTTTTATTCTGGATCACGGCTATGATTTCTTTCTCCCAAGTTCAACTAAAACAAACATATGATATGACTGAATGTTAGATTTAAATACACAGGGATGAAAAAAGTTTTTTTTTTTTTTTAAAAAAAAAAAAGGGAGATTTGGCAGGGGGGGTCTGGGGGTTGCCGCAGGCCCCCAGTGGGGTCCAGGGGCACAATATGGCGGGGGTCAGGGGGCGCCGCCCCCTGAAGCTGAGGCATATTTTGTACTAAATAAGGCATAAAAATCTTTAGAAATCACTTTCTTGCTTCTAAACAACTCATTCTATAAAACAACTTTCAACGCAATGGAGACTGAGACTGACGTGGAAAGAAACTATGTCAATTGAGACAGAGCAAACATTTAGTATGATGAATCCTCAGAACTGTAGCTGTAGAAAATTTGACAAACAGTGTTTTCAGGACATAAAGAATAAGGCCTGTAGACAAGTAAATCTGAGTGGGGAATCAAACTAAGTAAACCAGATGTATAAAAACAACTGGTGGACTTCAATAACACAATATGAAATGATTACTTTGAAGTCCCTAAAAACACACACACACACACACACACACACACACACACACACACACACACACAAGCTTTCGGGTCTAAGACCCTTCATCAGGAAACACTTAACAGTAAAACACAAAGGAAATAAAGAACATAAAAGAACAAATGACATCAAAACAAACTGATGTCACAACAGTACCCCCACACACCCCACTCCCCAAGCACCCCCACTTCCCCCTCCCCCCATACAACTAATCCCCCCCCCCCCCCCCCCCCTTTTGACCAGTTTGTGTGTGTGTGTGTGTGTGTGTGTGTGTGTGTGTGTGTGTGTGTGTGTGTGTGTGTGTCTTTCTTAGAAGCTATTTCTCTTGCACGATCTCAGCTAGAAGGACAAACAAATCCTGAACAGTGTGGTCAGCAGTCTTCAAACCATGATTCCAGTCCATGTAACCATGTAACCATGCTGTTCCTATGTCATATTCCTCAGTTGTTGCTGGGAACAAAAGCAAGTCGCCGGTCACGAAAAAGGCGGCTTGCTCCCCAGTAACTGTCTCAAAAAAATTGTTCTCCCGACTTGGGAAAAGATAAAGTCAAGGCAGAAAACTGCGAAAGTAGGCCAGAATTGTCACCCCCTCTTAGTACTCCTAAGAAAAAATGTCAGCCAACAGAGTCTCCAAAAGTCCCATCGCCCGGCTGTCCATCTCCTTCTAATTTTGATCTCAATAGTATTGTTGTGTTCATGGAAACCCTTTCAGTTAAATTCATCAGTATTATGAAAAAACGTGACGACCTGCTTACATCTTCTGTTTTGGAATTCAAAAGAATTATTTCAAAGTGTCACGCCAATGTGTTATGAACTTTTACAAAATGAAAGTTCTTTCTTTGTGTTTCTCTTGCAAAATCCGCTGTTTCTGTTTGTTATTATTCTTCCTTCCCTTGTAATGCGGACAACCAGTTCAAAAGCCAACATGGGACAGTCCAGTCATAGATCGTCTTAAGTTTTTTACAATGGAACTGCAGAAGCAAATGTAATATTGATTACCTTATTCAGTTTTTGGAAGACCATAGTTTTGATGTCCTTGCACTGCAGTCTCTGAATTGCCATAAAAATGATTTACCAAAACTCCCGGGATACTATTTTTTTCTCCAGTGACTAATGCAGTGAAGAGAAATACTAAAACAAAAACTGCCATATATGTGTCGTGCAACATTTTGTACCAACCTGTTAAAACACCCTGTAACTCGACTGACAAACGCTTATATTCCTGCTGTATAGCAGTGAATATCAAGGCCAAAGTTTACAAGTTGTGACCTGTTATTACCCAGATGGTGTGTCCAAGAAGGAAGCCGACTGGTTGTTTGATTTAGATTCAAACAAAGAGTGGATTATTCTAGGTGATTTCAATTCCATCATGCTCTATGGTCGAAAAAACTCTAAAAATATCACAAACAATAATGAATATCTCGCTAACACTATAGTAAATGCTAATCTAACGATACTGAATGACGGGTCTATCACCAGAATTGCTGATCGTTCTGATCAGAAAAATTCATCAATTGATTTGTCCTTAGTAACTCCGGGTATTTTTCCACTTTGAACGTGGAATGTCATTCAGTCACCACTGGGTAGTGACCATCTTCCTGTTGAAGTTCAGATCTTAGTGTGTCCAGAGAGAACTGAGCATACCCTCGGACAAACAAAATACAACGAAGATAAAGCCAACTGGGACCTTTTTTGCCCAGACTCTAATTACTGGTTCTCTTAAGCTCAATTTTAATCATAACATAGAATCAGTAGAAGATCTTGAAAACAATTATGTAGATTTACGAAATCTTATTCTGAGAGCAGCAGATTGTGCCATTCCAAAGATTAAGTTTAAAGACCATCCAAAGAGAGCCTCAAACCCTTGGTGGAACTCCTCATGTGAGTTGGCCGTAAAAATGAAAGCAGAGATATTTCAAAACTGGATGAATAGTCGTCATTCACAGCCACCCCAAATAGTAAACGAACTCCACTGTAAATACAAAATTGCTAATAACTATAGTAACAGAGCAGTAGCTCTTGCAAAAAAAAACCAGTATTATGGTAATTTGATCATGACTTGCTCTAAACATCCACATGACGTTTCTAAATTATGGAAAGAAATTTTAAAAATCAAGGGTACATTTCATCTCCCTCAGCCTGCTCTGCATGTTAATGATAAAATTTATAGAACTAACAAGAAAAGGCTGAATTATTAGCAGAAACTTTTGCTTCAATGAGTCAGACTGAGTGTTTATCTCAATCTGAACAAATTCGTAGAAAGGAGTTTGAGGATAAATTCCAAAACATTGAGCAGACTAATATAGAAAGTAACACTTTTATATATAAAACACAAATTTAACAATGCATGAACTCTGTTTCGCACTTAAACGTATAAAACCGGGTAAGATATCCACTGGTTCGGATCCTATTTCCTATAACATGATTTAAACATTTTCCTGAGAGTCTGTTATCAAAGTTGTTGGAGTTCTTTCAGATTTGCTGGAATACTGGAATGCTCCCTACAGATTGGAAAAAAGCTACTGTCATCCCAATCCTTAAAAAAGGAAAACCTAAAACTCTTCCCTCTAGTTTTCGACCTATTTCTTTAACACCTCACATTGGAAAACATTTGAAAGAATCATGAAAAACAGAATACAACATTTCCTTGAAAAAAATGGAGTCTTGCCTTTATTCCAGACTGGTTTTAGGAAAGGTAGAGGAGTCACAGACCACATTGTCCACTTATCCTCAAATGTGAAAAAAAAGCTCTTGCCAAGCGTCATTCGACCCTTGCAACGTTCTTTGATGTTCATAGAGCCTACGATTCAGTATGGCATTCTAAATTGTTGTACAAAGCACATGAAGTAGGAATACGAGGTTTTTTTTTTTTTTTCAATTTCTAAAAGCTTTCTTATCGGACAGAACTATCCAAGTCAATCTACATGGAGCTTTATCAACTTCTAAGACTATTAACATGGGTGTTCCCCAAGGAAGTGTAATCGCTCAACATTTTTCTCGCTAATGCTTTACGATATTAAACAGGTTAATACAAAAGGTGCCACATTAGCTCTATATGCAGATGATATTGCTCTGTGGAGGAATGTAAACTGCAATTTTTTTTCCAAAACAAAGAAAAAACCAAAAGAAAAAATCATTGAACAGTATCAGGAAATAGTTGACAATATTTTTCATTTTCAAATGGGTTTGGTTTATCTGCTCACAAAACGGTCTTTGTTGTCTTTACAAAGAAAACAATTGCGTTTGAAGGCAGAGAAGCTATCTCTATAAGCGTTCATAATTTTGATATACCCAAGAGTAAGTTTCTCGGAGTAATCTTCCACTATAAACTTTTTTGGAGTAAACATAATTTCCTTGTAGAAAAGGGTAGGGAAAAAAATGGTTTATTACGTGTTCTTTCTGCCATACCTCTGATTAACTGGGGATCTAATCTCGTCTATGTCGCCTCAGGGTTAGTTCGTTCAATTCTGTCATATGGACAAGAAGTTTTTTTTACAGCTGGAAAGACAGATTTACACAAGCTAACCAGTATTGACTCGTTGGCCTTTAAAATTGCATTAGGACTTCCCCGATGGGCTTCAATTGATTTGACGTACAGGGAGGCTGGTGTGTTACCCTTAAATGAACACAGGCTAAGTTGCGCCTGTAATTTTACAGTGAGGGCTAGAACCATCCCAAATTCAGTAATTACTGAACTGGATGGCAGTACGTATATTTCAAGAGAGATCCGTAACAAATCGGTATACATGTCCTTAGGTGATTATGTTTTCCCCATTGTTTTAGAACTGTAACCTGTCTCTTGATGGTATTGCCCAGGTTCCATGTTGTTCATACCCTTCGTGGTTGTCAAAGCAGGCTGAAATAATCTACTCTTACGGAGATTTTAATAAAAAAGATAATCCTCTGTTACTATCATCCTATACCAAAGACTTGATAGACAAGAAATACGATTCCCATCTACACATTTTCACGGATGGTTCTGTTTTAGATTCTTCCGATGTTGGGGCTTCCTTTGTAATACCAGCGCTTAGCATTAGAAAGAAATGCCATATTACGAAAGGATGTTCTATATTTACAGCAGAGTTATTTGCTATTTTGAAAGCACTAGATTTTATACTTCAACTTGACATGCCCGTTATACATAGACAAATACTTATACTATCGGACTCAAAATCAGCGCTTACGGCTTTACACTGTCAATCAAAATCTAGTCGTTCAGACTTGGTGTGTGAGATCTTATTTCTCATTCATCAGTTAATACCCGGGGTATCGATGTAACTCTGTTATGGGTTCCAGGGCACTCTAGTTTACGTGACAATGATTTAGCTGACTTTTATGCTAAGGAAGCTGCAAGAAATAAATCTGATGTTTTGAATTGTGATATCCTTCTTTCTTCATCTGAAGCTATCCACATTCTGACAAGTTCAATCTGGAACATAAGACAGAAACAATATCTTGAAGATTCAGCTCGAAGCACAGATGGGATATGACGAAACCAACAAGCAAATGCTGTAATCCTCCAGGGCCAATCCCAAATCGTAACCTTGTACATAGGCTGCAGGTTAATGGTTGGTTAGGTAGGTATTTAAAACCGGCACCTGCTTGTGCATGTGGTGAGACTCTCGATATCCCTCATTTTTTTTTTATTTGACTGTACTAGTACAAAAAATCTCAATTTGAGAAATTTATTTGTGGTCACACACATTCACAGCAAATAAACAATAATTTAGCCACATTACCCATTTTCTCACATATGACATACATTCATATAGAGGAATTTGGATTTCAATTAAACATCTTCTCGGTTCAAGAAATCAATGGACAGGGGAATAAAACTTTGTTTAAATCTGACACTTCTGCATTTAACCGATCGATATCTTCGTCCTGACTGAAGAAGGTCATACTGATTTGCAAGGACGTGGGTCTGGTCACACGTAATCTTCTTCGCTTTACAAAAACACGGCACCTGTATAGCTCACTCAGACTTTTTTGTCTCTCACCAACGATTTTTCCTCCCACGTTCACCACTTTCTCAAGCACATTTCTGCTCTTCACAGTCAACCCACCACCAACACATAAATGAGAAAGTTAGAACAGATTCCAAGAAGCATGAATAAAATGTCCGAAGAATGTCAGTATTCACATGAAATGATCGCAGCTTGCGAAGACAATATAATCTGGTTTGACATTTTTTGTGGACATACTCAACATGGGATTTAAAATTCAGCTTATTATCTATAAAAGTTCCTAAATATTTGTATGATTCAACACGTTCTACTTCAGCACCTTTTGAAAAAGTGGTGGTACAGCTTTTGGATTCTTTCTAAAATCAATCAACATTTCTTTCGTTTTTGTTACATTCAGATCAAGATATAGTTATGATCGCACCAGTCAACAAATCTTTGAACCTCCTTGAAGTAAACAGAATCAGAGTTGGAAAGATCCACAAGTGCTGAGTCATCTGAATATTTAATGTACAAAGTTGAATCACTTCCTGAACAATCATTTGTGTACAGAGTAAAAAGCACTGGTGATAAAACAGTACCCTGGGGTGCGCCAGTTGAAATGACTCTGGAAGACGAAACAACACTTTGATATCGAACAGACTGTGTCCTCTGTGTAAGAAAATCATTATCCAAAGAATGAGCTTGTTACCCACATTTATGTTAATGAGTTTCTTTGCCATCAGATGTGGTTGTATGGTGTTGAATGCTGATGAGAAATCAATAAAGAGAATGCGTACAAAGGAGGCAGGTTTTTCGAGGTGTGAAAAAGCATGATGGAGAAGTGTGAGTGTGGCATCATCTGTTGATCTGTTCTGTTGGTATGCGAACTGAAACGGGTCTTGGTACTGTGTAGTATCTTTTAAAACATAACTGAGGACAATTCTTTCAAGACATTTCATTGCAACAGATGTGAGGGCAACTGGTCGGTAATCATTTAAACAGCTTGGGTTGCGTTTTTTGGGAACAGGACATACAGTGGCATTTTTCCATAAAACAGGAATTATACATTCTCTAAGTGACCAGGTAAACAAACGACTGTAAACATAGGAGAGCTGAGAAGCACACACCTTCAACAATTTTCCACAGATATTATCAGGGCCCATTGCCTTTCTCACATTTAAACGTTTGAAAAACAACTGAACATCATTTTCCTCAATCACAACAGAATCACTTCCATCAACATCGTTTTTAACATTGCTTTGGAGTTCTCCTTCACTTCCTTTAATTCTTTACTAAAATCTTTATCATCAAATCTACAGTAAAAATCGTTCAGCTTTTCTGCAAATTGCTTCTGTTCTTTTGCTGTTTTTTTGTTACTAATATTTTGGTTTGAACATTTACCTGAACCTGATAAAACCTTTATTCCTTTCCATGCATCTCGCATATTTCCATTCTGGAACATGTTTTCAACTTTTCTCTTGTAAGCTCTCTTTGATTCTTCAATCTCCGTTTGCAGTTTCTTTTGTACAACCTTTGTGTTCACAGAAAGAATGTA
>JADBJO010003887.1:166479-169976 GCA_016801955.1 Conus betulinus | reverse complement strand
TGATTGAAAAGCTCTTTTTTTTTCTCATTTAGAGTTATTTTCAGAGATTTTGTAACCCAAGGTTTGTTGTTGGGAATATTTTGATAGTTTTAGTAGGTACAATCATGTGTTCACAGAAAGAAATGTAGCTGGAAATAACATCGGTGGCTTCGTTAATGTCAAAACTAGAATTCAAAAACAAATTCCAATCTGTACATTCAAAACAAGCCTGTAATTCATCAACACTTTCTTGTGTCCAACACTGCACTTGCTTTTTAGTGATAGGTTGTGTTTTCACTTTTGGTCTGTAAGCTGGCAAGAGATGAATGGCATTGTGATCAGACTGACCAACAGGGGGGAGCTGAACACACTTGTATGCAGATGGTATATTACAGTAGCATAAAAAAACATGACACATACTGTTTAAAAGAAGGCAGGCTTGAATTGAGGTCACAGTCATTAAAATCTCCGAGGATAAAGCACGGTGCGTCGGGTGACATGGCCTGCAGAGCGTGAACAGAGTCCGTGATTTCTGCAGCTGCACGTACAGTATTTGCGGATGGTGGCACGTAAACAACAGTCATGAAGAGCTGTCCGAACTCACGTGGCAGGTATTTCGGTCGCAGTGACACTGCTAAAAGTTCCACGTCACGCGTACACACTTGACGACGCACTTTAACGTTCTCACTGTTACACCACTTCTCGCTCACGTACATACACACCCCTCCCCCCCTTGATTTCTCTGTCACGCGCTTGTCTCTGTCCATTCTCAGTGGCACACCAAATCCGTCCAAAGCTAAAATGTCGTCTGCTATTTCTTCGCTCAGCCAGGTTTCAGAAAAAACACAGCACATTCGCATTTCTAAATTCGTTTAAATGACGTACGCTTGCTTGCAGTTCATCAAAATTATTGTTTTGTGAAACTGGTCTGATCGATCGGACGTTGGCTAAAACGATTGACGGGAGGGGGGTGTAAGTACCGTTATTTCTTCAGTCTGTTTCTCACCCCCCCCTCTCTGTCCTCTCTTCCGCTTGCTTGATTTGCTGTCTTTCTGGTTGTCTTTACTTGATTGTTTCTTGAAACTTGCTGATAAAATGTCTGGTGGAAATAAATGAAATGGATGAGCGCTGGTGTCTGCTAAGTGTCTGAATTTTTAAAAGTGTTTCACGGGTATATAAAACATACCTGCATTGTTTACATGTCCGCCATGTTGGAAATGCGAAACTGCACTGTCACACAAATTCAACAGAAAAGATATCACAGTCATTAAAGCACACAAACTTGCTGGGTTTACACTTTTCATCTTGCACACTTTATAAATCATCGTGCACAGTTCCAAATCCAAACACAAAGCACAACAGCCCTAAAAGATAACACTTCACAATGTTTTTTACTTCCTAACCACATTGCCACTGTCTTGTGACGATTTATCTCCAATCCTGAAAACAACGAGAAATCAAATAATATGTTGAGTGCATGCAACATGTCGTGCTCATCCTTCAGAAATAAAGTTATATCATCCGCATAAAGTGCAAGTTTGATTGAAGTAGCCAAAATATTGTTACCAGATCTCCATAAATCAAGCCCTTTAATATTACGACAATTTCTTATTTTTATTGCTAAAATTTCTATAGCTGTCACAAAGGCCAACGGTGAAAATGGACAACCTTGACGAATTCCTGTTTCTACTGGAAATACTCGGATATCCAACCACAGTAATTCACACAACTCGTTGTATTTTTCATTATTACTTCAACCCATTTAATAAAATCCATCCCGAAGCCAAATTTTTTAAATGCGGTTATCATAAAGTCTTTTGAAATACGATCAAATGCTTGAGTGTAGTCAATACTGAGTAGCACACCACCAGGTTTATTATTTGCATTCAGTTGCTCGATTACATCATCAATTTGCCTAACTAATGTCCCTACACTCCGCCCTTTAATATACCCCACTTGATCTTCGTCAATGACGTCTTGTATTACCTGCCCCAAACGGTTAGCTAAGCTTTTGGCCAAAAGTTTATAATCAGTATTTGTCAGAGATATAGGTCTCCAATTTTTTAACTCATTCCTCGGTAGATCCTTACCTTTATGTAATAAAGTAATAACTGCTTTTCTTTGTGTTGGTGAAAGTGATCCTTTATCAAATGCAACGTTGAAAGACAGAGTGAGCAATGTTTTTATGTGTTGCCAGAAAACTTTAAAAAAACTCGACCGTAATACCGTCACAACCTGGTGATGTTCCATTATTTATTTTTTTTAGTGCCTCTCAAGGAGTTCGTTCTTCTTCTGTCACCGTACCTTCACAACTATTTTCTCTGATCTCAGAAATATGAGGAACACTTGCGTCTGCCAAAAAGTTATCTACTTGCTCAGACATGTTAGCATATGACAGTTTCTTTGTGTACAAATCAGCAAAGAAATCTTTTTGAACTTTTAATATCTCGGTCTGATTAGTTCTTAATACATTGTTTTTATCTAAAACACCTTCCATTATTTTAGAATTAGCTCTTGATTTTTCAAAGACTGAGAAAATATTTTAGTATTTTTCTCCCCTTCTTCTACCATTTTACTCTTGCTCTAACCTGTGCAGCACGTGCCTTATAATTTTCCAGTATTTCAATTTTCTGTGCCAAGTGTGTGCGTTCATTCTGAGCCTGAGTACAGTCTGGCTCAGATGAAAGCAGAACATCTCTACCTCGTTTAGTTTATTATATAAATCTATCAACATATTTTTTCTTACCATACTTTTTTGTGTTTACTATAGTTCATAGAAAAAGTTTTAATCTTTATTTTTCAAAACTTCCCATTCCATTTGATAGTCTGCATGTTCATTTATGTATGAAATGTGATCATCTATTAAAGCATTCATTTCATTTACAAACTCTAGATCGTTTAGTAATGAATTATTAAACTTCCACAATCCAGGGCCTCTTTCTATACTAGAAAATTTCACGGTAATAGAGCATGCTCTGTGGTCAGTGGAAGGCATAGAGTGAATGTTACATTCCAACGTTTTATCGAAAATTTCGGAACTCATAAAGATATAATCGAGTCTTCTTGCAATAAATGGTGACTTTTTACTCCAGGTAAATTCTTTTTCGTTTGGATGAAATAATCGCCAGCCATCAAACAGTTTATGGTTTGCTACCCAGTCACACAGAATCTCTGTACTGCGTTATCTGCATGTTTTCCCCGGAAACAATATCTAAATCATTATCTAACACACAATTAAAATCACCACATATTAATATATTATCTGAATTTATATTTGACATTACTTTTTTTTTCAATTCTTCAAAAATAACATTTCTCTCTGAGCAGTATTAGGAGCATAAATATTTAAAACTACTGTCTTTCTCTGTGATATTTCCACTTCAACGGCCAAAATTCTTCTTGAGCTGTGTAGTATTACGTGACTGTCGACTACGTTTTTACGGAACAAGATTACCTGTCCACAACTATGTGCTGTGAAAGTGTTACATAGAAATCCCCCTGTACCCCATTCTTTTTTC
>JADBJO010003887.1:145000-147500 GCA_016801955.1 Conus betulinus | reverse complement strand
TCCGATGCTTTTGAGTTTCAGTTTTCTGTTTCAGTTTCAGTTTCAGTTTTATCAAGAAGGCGTCACTGCGTGCGGGCTAGTCCATATACGCCACACCACATCCGCTAAGTTTTGGGACCACACTACGCATGATTTTAAAGCTGATGGATAAATGAATTAACAACTAAGATGATGCTTTTGAAACTGTTGACGAACTGCTCTCTTAGTGGCGTTAGACTTTCACTCAAATAGGTGTTTTTTTTTTTAATGTTTTTTAATTGGCATGGTGTGTATTTACGTGGGTGCGTGTGTTTTTGTGTTGGGGGAGAGAAGGGTATGGTGGGGGGGGGGGAGGCTTCTTGTTCCTTAGCCAATAGAAGATTATTGTATTAGTCTTAAAAATGTGCATTTTTCAAAGAACAAAAAAACAGCAAAACTTTCATTCGAATTTTTGTTTGTTTATTTGTTTGTTTGCTTGTTTGTTTTGTTTGTTTGTTCTTGTTGATGTTTTTTTGAGAGACAAAGGCGCACTGTCGATCTGGTTCTTCGTCGGGTTAACTTTTTTTCAGAGAGAGAAACACAAGCGGAGAGAGAGGAGAGAGAGAGAGAGAGACGGAGAGAGAGAGGAGAGAGGAGAGAGGAGAGAGGGAGAGAGAGAGAGAGAGAGAGAGAGAGTACGATCACAGCAGAAAACTCAATGTAGACATACAGTTTTATTTCTTTCACAGAAAATAGTTTTCACGACATTTTGTTAACAATAGCATGTGAACATAATAAAGCCTTTTGTTTCGTTTTCATACGCACGCACACACACACAACACACACCACACACACAACACACACACACACACACACACACACACACAACACACACACACACACTAGGGTTGTGCTTTTATTTGTTATTTTCTTTGCAGTTGTTACTACAAAAATAGACAACAAAAAGCATGTCAAGTTTTTTTAATGGTCCTCTTACTTGCCCCTATCCCCAGTTGTGATCCGAACTGGATCCCAGGATTAAAAAGAAGTGGCTCTAAACACACACACAACCACACACCACACAAACACACACACACACACACACAAACTCTCTCACACACACACACACACAACACACACACACACACACACACACACACACACACTTACACACACACACACACACACACACACACACACACACACGCACGCACGCACGCACGCACGCACGCACGCACGCACGCTCGCACGCTCGCACACACACACACACTCACGTGCACACGTACAGAAAATAATATTACCAAAAAAAAAAAAAAAAATGCAACAACAATAGCAAAGGAGGAAAAGTCAAAATTGTCACTGTTGTTAAACACTGAAGTAAAATATCAGAGCGGACGGAGTGTGGGTAGGGAGGGGATCACCGAAGGGCGGGGGGGGGGGGGGGGGGGGGGGGGGGGGGGGGGGTTAGCGTGGAGTGGCGGAGGATTAAAACTATTGTGAGAGAAATCATCGCTAAGACGATGGACTACTTGCCACAAATGATAAGATCTCTTTTTTTTTTTCTTTTTTTTTTTTTTCTTTTTTTTTTTTTTTTTTTGTCTGCACCTGAACCTGAATACCCTGTCAGCGAAGAAATTGTTCAGTGTAGTTCCAGTACATTTATTCCAGCATCAAGTAACGATGGTAAAAAAACAGGTCTACTATGAACTGCCACTATATTTCACTGTCACACTCATCCAAACTGAACAGGTTTTCTTATGAGTGATGACTCACAAAACTACCACATCATAACCACTCTCGTCACACACACATCAATCCAGGATTATCTACACATACATACTTATATGTCATCATCTCTCTAGGATGATTTCGTCACGGATACAATGTCAATCATTTCTTTAGAAAAAAAAAAAAAAAAAAAAAAAAAGTCACACTGTTCAAAATATTCATCTGAAGCCCACCTTAAGCCGCAGCGTCACTGTAGCTTGCCGTCAGAAGTACCAAACACACATTACATTGACAATTACACTGAGAAATACTTTGACCGAACCATGACAACGTGAATTAAGGGGTGGGGGGGTTACACACAGAATCAGACGACCAAAACAAGCAATGGCAGTTCCAGAAAAAAAGCACCTCGCCAATTATATATATATATATATATAATATATATATATATATATATATATATATATATAATATACATACATACATACATGCATACATATATACATACATACACACATACAAATATATATATATATAATGCTAAACAATTAAGTAGTGGGGGCAAAAAAAAAACAAGTGCAGGCTAATAATTCATCCGTCCTTATAGTAATGACTTAGCAAAGATTTGAACTTAACACAAAAAACAAACAAACAAACAAACAACAAAACAAACGGGAGGGGGCGGGGGTGTACAGGAAATGGGTTTGAAGATGAAGAAAATGGGAACATGACATAAATAAAATATATCATAGATATGAAAACCTTCACTAGCTGCATGAGGGAACCATATATATATATATATATATATATATAT
>JADBJO010003887.1:137500-142500 GCA_016801955.1 Conus betulinus | reverse complement strand
CGCGTCAAAAGAGAAGAGTCTTTTTTTCTTCACTTTCATGAGTTCCAAAGCTGGATGGATGGTCCAGGCTGATCTGAGGGGAGGATGTAACTCAGGACTGGACTCTATTTCTGTAACAACCTGGAGAAGAGTCTGTTGGGGGATCCGGTGGGTGAGTTCAGGATCTCCTCAGGAATGCTCTCACCTTTGGCACCTGCACATCATCAGAACCAGGATCCCACGGTTACTTCCATCCGGAAACAAATATAGAAGGATGAAACTTGTGACATCAGGAATTTTAAACACACACAACACACACACACACACACACACACACACACACACACACACACACACACATTGAAATCTAAAAAGATTCGTAGCATGTACATATAAAATAACTGGCCGTTCAACAAAACATGCACTTCCACAACATAAAACATCGTATTGTGAAATGAAACACCTTTGCAAAAACAGCGAAAAATGGTGATGGCTCCCCCCCCCCCCCCCCCCCCCCCCCCCCCCCCCCCCCCCCTTCTTTGAAATCCCGAATCTTTTCATATACAATTATTTGTCATTCGTAGTTACACTTTTTTTTTTTTTCGGGGGGGGGGGGGGGGGGGGGGGGGGGGGGAGATTACTCAATGTCACACTTTTTGTTCTTGTTGTTGTGATTGTTGTTGTTGTTGTTGTTGTTGTTGTTGTCTTTGATTTATAACTAGTTATACAGTAACAGTATTTAAAACGGAGATCACATAGCAGGATCAAGGAAGTGGTAACGGTGTTCACAAAGATCTATGTAAAGAGAGACAAGCGAACAAGCCACTCTCGACACGCCTTGCCGCAAAGTTGTCGCCCTTTGCCTGTCCTTGCGTACGTTATTAACACTGACAACATAGCCAGCTATGTATGACTTTTAAAAAAAATATCAGCTCTACACCCCCACCCCCCCCCCCCCCCCCATCTCCACCTCCTATGCAATCATCTGTCGTCTGTTAGTGATGTCGTCACTGATGACAATGTCATCTCTCTCTCTCTCTCTCTCTCTCTCTCTCTCTCTCTCTCTCTCTCGGGCTCTATAAGCAACATTATTATCTTATCTTCTCTCTCTCTCTCTCTCTCTCCTCTCTCTCTCTCTCTCTCTCTCTCACCTCCAAATCGGGTGAAGACTTTCCTGGCGGCTTTCACGACCTTGGCCTTGCCGCTGTGACGTCGCACGGCGTTGTAGACGCAGGTGAGAAGGTCATAGACATTGTCCGTGTCTGCGATGGAATGACAGTCACTGATTAATCGTGTGTGTATTGATGGATTCATGACTTATTTCCTACGTTCGCTCGTGCATTTATTTACAAAATAAGTACAGTGTGACGACTCATGGAGTTGATGTTACGGCATTTTGTACTAAGCCACTACGTTACCCACCCACCCCACCCACCTTCCCGCCCCGCTCCTTCCCAACCCTACCTCCCACCCTCCATGGCTCTCTCTCTCTTCTCTCTCTCTCTCTGTCAGTTTGTCTGTCTGTCTCTCTCTCTCTCTCTCTCTGTCTGTCTCTCTCTCTCTCTGTCCATCCATCTCTCTCTCTTTGTGTCTGTCTGTCAGTCTCTATCTCTCTGTCTGTCTGTCTGTCTCTCTCTCTCTCTGTCCGTCCGTCTGTCTCTCTCTGTGTCTGTCTCTCTCTCTCTCTCTCTCTCTCTCCAACTCTGTCTTTACCGCTATTTACGCCTCTCCAGTTCTCTTTGCGCGAGTACGTACATTCTTGCGCGTGCATGTTATGGATATGTTTGGTCTCTTTATAGGGTTGTGTGTGTACACCTTCTTTACCTCAAAAGGCAGGACGCAGGAAGAGAGAAACAAACCGAAGCCTGTCCAACTTTATATATATATATATATATATATATATAATGAACAATAAATTCCAAGGATAAGTACCGAGCACCATTCCAGCAACTTACAGAGCAGCTAGGTGTTGCAATGACTGCAAGAAATATTGAATTATAAAGAAAGCTTGCTCTTATGTCTCAGATTACAGAAATAGGGGGATGATAAGCCTTCATATCTGCAGTGGTAGATGATTCTGCCTAACTGACAGTATGTGCTTGAGTGGGTGAATGGGGAATAAATAAATGCTTCTCAAAATGAACCTTCAGCAAGCTTATAGTCTCCAAAGCGGGAGAACATCTCCAATGGGGAGAAAGCTCACTAACATATAACTCCTGGTCAGATACCGGTATTTCGAAACCTGATGGTTTCTCCTCAGTGACCGCGGAAAGTGGTAATTTGACTCCTCTGCCTTTTCAGTTTTAAGAAGAATGCTATATACCAGAAAAAGGTTGGTGTGCAATACCATAGTATGTTTGTTGAGTTTTCAAAAAAACCAACTAAAGGTGCCATCTAAGAAGCAAAAGAAAATCATGAAAGAGCAAAACAAGCTACATTTTTTCTTGTGTGAAAAGAAAATATAAAAAGATAACCTCTTAAGACACAAGTGCTGACGGCCAGGTCTTGAATGAATCCGCAAGGGACTAAATTACAATGAACAATAAATTCCAAGGATAAGTACCGAGCACCATTCCAGCAACTTACAGAGCAGCTAGGTGTTGCAATGACTGCAAGAAATATTGAATTATAAAGAAAGCTTGCTCTTATGTCTCAGATTACAGAAATAGGGGGATGATAAGCCTTCATATCTGCAGTGGTAGATGATTCTGCCTAACTGACAGTATGTGCTTGAGTGGGTGAATGGGGAATAAATAAATGCTTCTCAAAATGAACCTTCAGCAAGCTTATAGTCTCCAAGCGGGAGAACATCTCCAATGGGGAGAAAGCTCACTAACATATAACTCCTGGTCAGATACCGGTATTTCGAAACCTGATGGTTTCTCCTCAGTGACCGCGGAAAGTGGTAATTTGACTCCTCTGCTGCCTTTTCAGTTTTAAGAAGAATGCTATACCAGAAAAAGGTTGGTGTGCAATACCATAGTATGTTTGTTGAGTTTTCAAAAAACCAACTAAAGGTGCCATCTAAGAAGCAAAAGAAAATCATGAAAGAGAGCAAAACAAGCTACATTTTCTTGTGAAAAGTAGAAAATAAAAAAAGATAACCTCTTAAGACACAAGTGCTGACGGGCCAGGTCTTGGAATGAATCCGCAAGGGACTAAATTACAATGAACAATAAATTCCAAGGATAAGTACCGAGACCATTCCAGCAACTTACAGAGCAGCTAGGTGTTGCAATGACTGCAAGAAATATTGAATTATAAACAAAGCTTGCTCTTATGTCTCAGATTACAGAAATAGGGGGGTGATAAGCCTTCATATCTGCAGTGGTAGATGATTCTGCCTAACTGACAGTATGTGCTTGAGTGGGTGAATGGGGAATAAATAAATGCTTCTCAAAATGAACCTTCAGCAAGCTTATAGTCTCCAAAGCGGGAGAACATCTCCAATGGGGAGAAAGCTCACTAACATATAACTCCTGGTCAGATACCGGTATTTCGAAACCTGATGGTTTCTCCTCAGTGACCGCGGAAAGTGGTAATTTGACTCCTCTGCCTTTTCAGTTTTAAGAAGAATGCTATACCAGAAAAAGGTTGGTGTGCAATACCATAGTATGTTTGTTGAGTTTTCAAAAAAACCAACTAAAGGTGCCATCTAAGAAGCAAAAGAAAATCATGAAAGAGCAAAACAAGCTACATTTTCTGAAAAGTAGAAAATAAAAAGATAACCTCTTAAGACACAAGTGCTGACGGCCAGGTCTTGGAATGAATCCGCAAGGGACTAAATTACAATGAACAATAAATTCCAAGGATAAGTACCGAGCACCATTCCAGCAACTTACAGAGCAGCTAGGTGTTGCAATGACTGCAAGAAATATTGAATTATAAAGAAAGCTTGCTCTTATGTCTCAGATTACAGAAATAGGGGGATGATAAGCCTTCATATCTGCAGTGGTAGATGATTCTGCCTAACTGACAGTATGTGCTTGAGTGGGTGAATGGGGAATAAATAAATGCTTCTCAAAATGAACCTTCAGCAAGCTTATAGTCTCCAAAGCGGGAGAACATCTCCAATGGGGAGAAAAGCTCACTAACATATAACTCCTGGTCAGATACCGGTATTTCGAAACCTGATGGTTTCTCCTCAGTGACCTCAGTGACCGCGGAAAGTGGTAATTTGACTCCTCTGCCTTTTCAGTTTTAAGAAGAATGCTATACCAGAAAAAGGTTGGTGTGCAATACCATAGTATGTTTGTTGAGTTTTCAAAAACCCAACTAAAGGTGCCATCTAAGAAGCAAAAAGAAAATCATGAAAGGTGCCATCTAAGAAGCAAAAGAAAATCATGAAAGAGCTCATGATATATATATATATATATATATATATATATATATATATATATATATATATATATATATATATATATATATATATTTGTAATACCTCGCCAAGGAGCCTGTGTTGTCACACTCTTGTCTGTTGCTTTGTTTGTATATTTGTCTGTCTGTCTATGTCTGTCTGTCTGTCTGTCTGTCTGTCTGTCTTCGTTTTTCATCCATCACTCCTAGATTTATTGTTGTGACGTTTTTTTTTGTATATGACTCGGTCAGACAAACTTAGAATTGAGTGCAAACCTATCTCCGACAGCAACTAACAGTCAATATGGGATTTAACAGCAAGTTATCAATAGCCGAGAGTTGATTTGTTAAGAGTTGCTTCCCCTCTCAATCCTTCCCGTTCGTTTTCCTGTGCCAGTTTCTATTGTTCACTTGGGAGCTTAAATTAAAAACGCCTGCATGCCATGACATCACAGGACGTCATACAACGTCTTGTCAGCAGTGAAAGGGTTAATGCCACCATTGCGGCAGCCTCATTCGTCTTCGTGGATAAGGTGTTTACATGACGCTGCTGCGGCGCGGATCTGCTTCAAGTTCGTGTCATTCAAGCCATCGCCAGACTATGGCCCTACTTTGCCTCTTCCCTGACGGGTGGAATGGGATTTCACGTGCGTGAAAGTGTGCTG
>JADBJO010003887.1:127500-132500 GCA_016801955.1 Conus betulinus | reverse complement strand
TTCCCTAGCATGAATCATGTACCTGTTCACTTCTTGCTGGGTGGACAGAGAGAGTTCTCAAGCTGTGAATAATGTGACCCAACGAAAGGTTAAGATCAAAGACACTTAGCTCCGCAGGCCAATGATCTAACCATTTGACTATACGCCCCTCAAAAATGTGTGTGTGTGTGTGTGTGTGTGTGTGTGTGTGTGTGGTTGATGCAGTTACGACTGGTACTCACCGGAAAGAACTGTCAGTCCCGACAGGACCAGCGCGGCGAATGCCCGGATGTTGTCGTCAGCACGGCGATTCTTGGCAATGTGGATGATGGTGGGGAGCCCTTTGTCGTCCAACAACTGTCGACATGCTCTTCTGTCAATAAAAGAAAAAGGAATTGAGTGAATGAAAAAAAACGAGATAAATAATCGTTCTGTTGGCTAATCTGTAGCACCATGTCTCATTGTCTGTAGCCACAAAGACTACGGCATAAAACTACAACCATGCGAAGATCGAACGAAACGAATATGAGCAAAACTTCAATGACAACAGCTGATCTGAAATGTACGCGTGCGGACACACACACACACACACACACACACACACACACACACACACACACACACACACGCACGCATGCACACACACTCACACACACACACACACACACACACACACACACACACACACACACACACACACAGAGAGAGAGAGAGAGAGAGAGAGAGAGAGAGAGAGAGAGAGAGAGAGAGAGAGAGAGAGAGAGAGAGAGAGATTTACCCAGGTCCACCAGGTTGCCGAGAGTCTTGAGGGCCGACAGCACCACTTCGGCATTGTCCGGGAAATTCCGGAGCGTGGACAGGAGAGTGGGAACCGCTCCGTTGTTCTTCACTCGCATCTTGTTGTCCATCACTGTCAAACCCACAGACAACCGACTCACGTGAATGTTAACAATCGTTGCACACTGTCTAACAGCTTGCAAGCACTGGGTTTCGATCTGAAGGGCATGAGTTCAAAATTTGCAGCGTCTTCTGTGTGAAATGTGGGATTTGTCTTTTTTCACTCTAATCACTCAGTTCAATGTCTGTAGAACCTGATCAATGGGTGAACCCCTGACGTGTGTGTCCTTATGCGCAAGATAAAGTCACACGTTAAATATCGGTGTCATTGTTTGGAGGGTTACAGAACCACACGCTTACACACGTTACAGATCTGTGTCATTGTTGGGAAGGTTACAGGAACCACACAAATACACACGTTAAAGATCTGTGTCGTTGTTTGGAGGGTTACAGAACCACACAAATACACATGTTAATGATCAACGTCAACGTTCGAAGGGTTACAGAACCATACACATACACACGTTAAGATCTAGATCATCGTTCGGGATGGTATCCTGCCTGCAGCAGGATATGAGGAGAGGTGATGGGCACAGCAAATCCTCCTTGCTTTCTACTGAGATGGTGGGATCAACAAATACACTCCATTAGAGGCGGAAACGACCTTGGGAGACCTGGGTGTATATATAGCTGTTTGTTGTGCTGCGTGACAGCGCTTTCTTTACTTCATGGTGATGTTCTGGGCAAGGCTCTGTGTGATTTGCGGAACAATCTATGTAATATGACAAGAAGGAGAAGAAGGAGGACGATAACGATGATGGTGATGATGAGGATCAAGATGTTAGCAGGAAAGTGAGGAGAAGGAGGATGTGGATCATGATGTTGCTGGTGACGATGATATTGATAGCGGCGATGATGATGATGATGATGATGATGATGATGATGATGATGATGTGATGATAGTGATGATAGTGATAGCGTTGATGATGATGATGATGATGATGATGATGATGATGATGATGATGATGATGATAATCGCTATGATGATGTCGATGACGACGACGATGATGATAATGACTATATTGATACTGATGACAATGACGATGACGACGATGATGACGATAATTCGGAGGAGGAAGATAATTGATTTTTAAGAGTGTGGTGACAAAAGGGCAAAAAAGACGAAAACAAAAACAAAAAAAACCGACCACACACAGATTAATCACCAGAGACATCAAACGAAACGACAACCATTGCTCTAAAAAAATAACTTTAAAAATAAAAAAAAAGGGCGATCACTCACAGTCCGCCGTCAGGTTCATCAGCGCCATGCATCCGTACAGCTGAATATCCGGGCACATGTCGATGTTCAACATGGCGGCGATCACGGCTTGTGAAGATCCCTGCTGCTCTGTCGACTTCCGCAGTGACGCTGACACACATACAGAGCTTCAGTGTCAGTTTCATCAGGGAGGCGTCACTGCGTGCGGACTAGTCCATTATATGCTACACCACATCCGCTAAGTTTTGAGACCACACTGCGCATGAGTTCAAGCTGATGGATAAACGAATTAACGAATAACGACTAAGATGAGAGAATTGAAGAAGAGGGTCTCGTGGCTATGACTTAGCAGATGTCTGACCTACGCATTAACCCAAGGCGCTGGTCAGACCTTGAGTAAGCTACCTAACATTGGTTTCATGCATATGTATACATGCATGTGTATAGATGTGTATAGACATATATATAGAAAAAAAACATAACGATGACCAAATTGTGTAGCCACTCTAATGTGCATCAAGTATACTTAGTCATAACTGACGTCCGATGGCGACTCAAATTTTACTTTAAAATATATGTAAACCAGGGAAGGCAGCCCTGGAACTATTATGAAACACAATTAAAAGCACCAATTATACCCGAGCCTTTGACCAGCTCTGAAATATATCAATAAACTACTGTTTTGCCCGACTCTGAATCAGATCAACAAGCTTAACCAATATTGAAAGTTTTATTCTCCACTTTGAAATATATACAGAAGTGTCGTACATCATGTTTGGCAGCCACTTGCGCTAACTCTGAAATGAGTGTGTATAGAAATAGTATATCTTGTTGGACAATTTTCAGTTGCATATGAAAGCAATGATCATGACGAATGTTCTGAAATACACAGAGAGAGACAGCGGGATAGTCAGAATAGACACCTTCATAACATACACCCCCACCCCAACCCCCAACCCCAACCCCACCCCACCCCTCACCATTGACGGCCATGTTGCCCAACGTCCGGCAGCCGTTCTCCTGGACAGCGGGGTTCTCCTCCAGTGACCTCATCACCGTCACCACCGTCCTCACCCCTCCTGACGTCAGCAGGTACTGCTGCACTTCCGCTACAACAATAGCAACAACACAAGGGATTGGGCTAGCAATTCCACACAGATCTCCTCTACAGCCAAAACATCAGTCAACAGCGTGCCACTCTACGTTGTTAACCTCTGATACAACTTAGGAGATTGCGTTAACATGTATCTGACCTGTGCGGATGCTACTCTACATCACAGTCGAATACTATCATCATCATCATCATCATCATCTTATAGTTATGATTATGACATCGTCATAATGAAGATCATCGTCATTAATTAGTAGCAGCAGTAGTAGTAGTGAAGTGAGTAGTAGTAGTAGCTAGTAGTAGTAGTATAGGAGGAGGAGGAGGAGGAGGAGAAGAGGAGGAGGAGGAGGTGCAGGTGGAGGAGGAGGAGGAGGAGGAGGAGGAGGAGAATCATAATCAGCATCATCATTATTATCATTATAGTTATTACTATTATTACTATTATTATTATTATCATCACCATCATTGTTATCATCATTATCAATATTACTATCATCATCATTATCTTATTATTATCACTATCATTATTGCTATTGTTGTTGCTATACTGACCATCCACGGCTGCCACTAAACTCAGGGCCAGCATCATGTACTCCAGCAATTCCACGTTGTCCGGAAAGTTTCGGTAAAGAGATATCAGAACGCGCACCACGCGCGACGTGGACACGTCACTCGCTGTGGATTCTGGGAACAGAGAAATAAAAAGGAAATACAAAATGACTAAACACGCAAAATCAACCCAATAATCATCACAAGAATTCATAGCATAACGTTTTAGAATAAAAATCGGACACTCACACACACACACACACACACACACACACACACACACACGTGCGCGTGCGCGCGCGCGTCACACACACACACACACACACACACACACACACACACACACACACACACACACACACACACACACACACACACACACTTACACACACACACACACACACACACACACACACACACACACACACACACACACACACACACACACATACAGAAAAAAAGGGAAGAAAGAAATATGAAAAGCAAAAAAAAAAAAAATAAATTAATTTAAAAAAAAAGAGAACAGAGAGAGAAAAAGAAATATATCAGCAGGGGACAAGTCGTGCTGGAGACAGTGAGAGAAACAGGCGAGAGGTGGGGATTATGAGAGAAAGCATGGATGACAGGCAGTGGTGGGTCGGCGGAGAAGATGAGGAGGGGGAGGCAGTGAGGAGCGCGGCGGCGAGGGGGGAGGGGGGGGGGAGGGGGGGGGGGAGTCGGTACTGACCCAACGCTGCCAGGTTGCAGAGCACCCTGACGCCATAGTCCTGCAGCAGTTCTTCCTTGGGGAAGCGCTCTCCATAGCGTTGACCAGCACCTTCTCCCCTTGCAGAGTCACCAGCTCCTCACAGGTCACCGCTGCGAGGTCAGGAAACGACAGTACAATGATGTCAACGCCAAGCTTGAAATGGAGAAGAAGAAGAAGAAGAAGAAGAAAGAAGAAAGAAGAAGAAGAAGAAGAAGAAGAAGAAGAAGAAGAAGAAGAAGAAGAAGAAGAAGAAGAAGAAGAAGAGAAGAAGAAGAAGAAGAAGAAGAAGAAGAAGAAGAAGAAGAAGAAGAAGAAGAAGATAAGAGAAGAAGAAGATACAGAAGAAGAAGAAGAAGAAGAAGATACAGAAGAAGAAGAAGATAGAGAAGAAGAAGAAGAACAGAAGAGAAGAAGAAGAAAGAAGAAAGAAGACAAGAAGAGAAAAGAAGAAGAAGAAAGAAGAAGAGGAAGAAGAAAGAAAAAAGAAGAAGAAG
>JADBJO010003887.1:102500-105000 GCA_016801955.1 Conus betulinus | reverse complement strand
TGAAATCAACACATTTTATAAAACATTGTACCTTGAAAAAAACGTTGAAGATATAGAAATCAGGAGTTTGGTTGCTGAACTACCACGTTTGTCCGGGGAGGAGCAGGACTCCTTGGAAGGCGAAATTTCATTGACAGAAGCTGGGTTTGCACTCAAAAACATGAAAAATAATAAAAGTCAGGAAGCGATGGATTCACAGTGGAATTTTTCAAATGTTTTTGGCGTTATCTTGGGGTTTTTGTTGTAAGGTCACTAAATGAAGGGTTTAGAAAAGGGGAATTGTCTTCCACACAAAAAGAAGGGGTAATAATCTGTATTCCTAAGGGAGATAAACCGCGTCAGTTTATTGGAAACTGGAGACCGATCTCTTTGCTTAATGTTGTTTATAAGATAGGCTCTGCATGTATTGCAAATAGGCTGAAATTAATTCTTCCATCAATTATAGATGGAGACCAGACTGGATTCATTAAAAACAGATATATTGGAGATAACATACGTTTAATATATGATCTGATTGATTATCTTCAGACAAGCAAAAGACCTGGTCTATTAATTTCTCTAGATTTTGAGAAGGCTTTTGATTCGCTCAGTTGGTCGTTCATGTGGAAAGTATTGTATGAATTTGGCTTCGGTCCTGATTTTTGTCAATGGATAAAAACCTTTACAAAAGATATCAAATCGACTGTTACAGTAAATGGAAGATTAACACCATGGTTCCATGTGCAAAGGGGATGTAGACAGGGAGACCCAATCTCACCTTATCTGTTCATAATCTGTGTTGAAATTCTAGCTGCCATGATAAGAAAGAATGATATTATCAAAGGTGTAAAGGTAAATACTGGAGGAGTTGAAATTAAGATATCCCAATACGCTGACGATACTGAATTAATACAAGAGGGTGATAGGGAATCATTTGAAGAATCAATGAGAATTGTTGATGTTTTGGAAAGTGTGTCCGGGTTAAAGCTGAACTGTAAAAAAAGCATCGCAGTTTGGCTCGGTTGTAGAAAAAATCACAGGTAAAATACATGCCCCATTTGCACATGGAATGGAATCCATTGCGATTCAAAATACTTGGTATTTGGTTCACCAATGATTTAAAAGAATGTGTAAGAATTAACTTCGAACACAGATTTAGGAAATTAAAATATTGTATGAGGTATGGCTTAAAAGACAGTTGACACCACTTGGACGAATAGCTATTCTTAAATCTCTCATTTTGTCTAAAATAGTTTTTCTTTGGATGCTCTTGCCAAATCCACCAGACAAAATTTTGAACGTGATACAACAGAGCATTTATCGATTTGTTTGGAATGAGAAGAATGACAAGATAAGTAGAAAGATATCGTATAAAAGTACTGATCAAGGTGGTATTGGAATCCCAAATGTTCGAAATTATGTAAATGCATTAAAAGTTGCTTGGATCAGAAGATTGCACACTAGTAAGCACAAATGGGCATGTATCGTGAAACAATTATATGCACAAAACAGGTTTATAGATAAGATAGGTACTAATATTATAAATTCCAGAAATACGAATGCCTTTTGGTTAAGCGTCTATAAATCCTATGAAGAAATAGGGAAATGTATTGAAATTGAAAATCCTGAAGAATTGATTTCTGAACCCATCTTTTGTAATTCCAGTATCCTGATAGCCAGAGAGTCTCCATTTCATCAGAACTGGATTGAAAAAGGGGTATATCAAGTTGCTAATTTATTAGATGAAAATGGAGGATTTCTGTCTTTTGATACGTTTGTGTCAAATATATAATATTCAAACTAACTTTATTGTTTATAGGGGAATGGTTAATGCTGTTAGAGCATATATTCAAAGTAGTGGATTAGCCATGCCAAATAATAATCTTTTAAATCATGACTCGAGTAAAGCTTTCAGGATAATACAGTCTATTCCAAAAGGTGCAAGACCATTTTATGATCTACTGGGGAAAAACAACACATTGCCAAAAACTGTTGTGAAAAGTGGGATAGAAGGATATACCGAAGCATACAATGGAACACCATTTTCAAGAAAATCAGGAATAAAGGGACATCAAATTAAAGTGGTTGCAGATAAGGATAGTGCACAGAATTCTAGGAACTAACAGTATACTGTTCAACATGAACATAAATAGGAATGATAGGTGCTCATTTTGCAACCTAGAAAAAGAAAATATTCAACACATTTTTTGGCATTGTCATTTTGTACACTCGTTCTGGAGGGATTTCCAACCACTCTTGTTCAAAAATGTTTCTTGGCTCACTCATTTCGCTTTAGCGAACATCTGGTTATTTTTGGATGTGAAAGAGATGTTAAAACTGACCATGTTTTAGATTTGATTATTCTATTAGCAAAACTGTATATATACCACTGTAAGATGGCAAGTGTGTAGTGCCAACCGTCCGTGTCTTTTGTGGATACCTCAAAAAACGATATGAAATTGAAAAGTATATTTTCAACAATTGAGTTGCATTATGAAAAATTCTTGCTTTCTTGGGTAGC
>JADBJO010003887.1:95000-97500 GCA_016801955.1 Conus betulinus | reverse complement strand
TTCTTCCTGCTACCACGGGTTTTGTTTTGTACGCCGATGCTAACAGAGCGTGGCTGAACACCAAAAATGAATGCACCCAGGCTTGGCTTGAAGAGTCGAGTATTTATAGACTGGCACAATCAGACTGTTTTGAAAACAAACAAAATTCATTGTGTCTGAAAGTTGATTCTCCTCGTTTCTTTTTCTATGGCCATCAAAGGACAAGCCAGCTGCTTCCAAGCAGACAGATGAACATGAGGAGAATGGGATGTTGGGGGGAAAGCCACCTGGCGCCGGTGAGTGCAGAGACCTGAAAATGTGAGGGGAGCCAAGGAGAAAGTCATGTATATGTAGATTGTGAATGACGTCATCGGTAGTGATGTGAGCCAAGGAGAAAGTCATGTATATGTAGATTGTGAATGACGTCATCGGTGGTGAGGGGAGCCAAGGAGAAAGTCATGTATATGTAGATTGTGAATGACGTCATCGGTAGTGATGTGAGCCAAGGAGAAAGTCATGTATATGTAGATTGTGAATGACGTCATCGGTGACGAGGGGAGCCAAGGAGAAAGTCATGTATATGTAGATTGTGAATGACGTCATCGGTGACGAGGGGAGCCAAGGAGAAAGTCATGTATATGTAGATTGTAAATGACGTCATCGGTGACGAGGGGGAGCCAAGGAGAAAGTCATGTATATGTAGATTGTGAATGACGTCATCGGTGGTGAGGGGAGCCAAGGGGCAAGTCATGTATATGTAAATTGTGAATGACGTCATCGGTGACGAGGGGAGCCAAGGAGAAAGTCACGTATATGTAGATTGTGAATGACGTCATCGCTGGTGAGGGGAGCCAAGGGGAAAGTCATGTATATGTAGATTGTGAATGACGTCATCGGTGGTAGGGAGCTAAGGGGAAGTCATGTATATGTAGATTGTGATGACGTCATCGGTGGTAGGGAGCTAAGGGAAGGTCATGTATATGTAGATTGTGAATGACGTCATCGGTGGTGAGGGGAGCCAAGGAGAAAGTCATGTATATGTAGATTGTGAATGACGTCATCGGTGGTGAGGGGAGCCAAGGGGAAGGTCATGTATATGTAGAGTGTGAATGACGTCATCGGTGGTGAGGGGAGCCAAGGGGAAGGTCATGTATATGTAGATTGTGAATGACGTCATCGGTGGTGAGGGGAGCCAAGGGGAAAGTCATGCATATGTAGATTGTGAATGACGTCATCGGTGGTGAGGGGAGCCAAGGGGAAAGTCATGCATATGTAGATTGTGAATGACGTCATCGGTGGTAGGGAGCCAAGGGAGAAAGTCATGTATATGTAGATTGTGAATGACGTCATCATCGGTGGTAGGGAGCCAAGGGAGAAAGTCATGTATATGTAGATTGTGAATGACGTCATCGGTGGTAGGGAGCCAAGGGAGAAAGTCATGTATATGTAGATTGTGAATGACATCATCGGTGGTAGGGAGCTAAGGGGAAAGTCATGTATATGTAGATTGTGAATGACGTCATCGGTGGTAGGGAGCTAAGGGGAAGGTCATGTATATGTAGATTGTGAATGACGTCATCGGTGGTGAGGGGAGCCAAGGGGGAAGTCATGTATATGTAGATTGTGAATGACGTCATCGGTGGTGAGGGGAGCCATGGGGAAAATCATGCATATGTAGATTGTGAATGACGTCATCGGTTGAAACAGGTGATATGATTGGTGGGTGATTGTTCTTTGACCAATCATCAGTGACATATGAGATACTGGCTCAACTTATGTGGATTATATGGTGATTTGGTGCAAACTTCTAATTGTGGCGCGTGGCCAGTCCACTGGTCTCTCTCCCCCCCCCCCCCCCCCCCCCCCCCACACACACACACACACACACACACCACACCCCTTTTTCTCTTCCTTCTGGCCAGTACTCCATACACCAGTCGAAGCGTTTTTGTCCCAAACTACTCACTACTCCACCACACCTACAAAGTCCTAACTGCACTCATATCTCCTTGAGTGGACTCGTTGATGTTACTGGAGGAGGGGTGTGGAGAGGGGGACGGGGGGGGGGGGGTGGAGGGGTATGAAGGGAAGGGGCAATTGGGGGGTAAAAGAGATGGGGGAGTGTGAGCATGAACCGTGTGACTTTCTAGTCCAAACATTTCAGTCAGTGTTCGCTCAATGAAACTGGTTGATTTTTTTTTTTTTTTTCTTTTTCTTTTTTTTTTTTTTTTTTTTTTTTTTTTTTTTTTTTTTTTTTTTTTTTTTTTTTTTTTTTTTTTTTTTTTTTTTTTTTTTTTTTTTTTTTTTTTTTTTTTCTGGGGGGTGGGGGGTGGGGGGGGGGGGGGGGGGGGGGTTCCTGCTGGCGGTTACTTTACGCACATACTGTTACGTGGTATAAAAAGTTCTTTGTCGTGTTGACAGGGTCGGTGGGGGAGCAGGGCAGGGCAGGGGGGGGGGGAGGGGGGGGGGGGGGGGGAGGCAGACAAACGAAACTTTGGTACTAATATCCGTAACGGGCAGA
>JADBJO010003887.1:87500-90000 GCA_016801955.1 Conus betulinus | reverse complement strand
AAAAAAAAAAAAAAAAATTCACAATTAAATGATAGTCTGAATAAAACAGTTATTTAATATATTGTAATTATCCCCCTTTTATTGACTCTGCGGAAAACATGGTTTAGAATTTTTTCAAGATCACCGCATAGTGATTCGACTAGTATTTCCATCAAAACTTTCACTTAAACTTCTATAAGCTATTCTCTCAGCTCTGTTTATAATAAAATGCAATCCATCAAATATCACCATCAGTTTCAGTTCTACCTTATTTACAAAGAAGACATACCTGATCTTGACTTATTTACAAAGAAGACATACTTTATCTGGACTTATTTACAAAGAAGACATACTTTATCTTGACTTATTTACAAAGAGAGACATACTTTATCTTGAGAAGACATACATTATCTTGACTTATTTACAGAGAAGCCATACTTTATCTTGACTTATTTACAAAGAAGACATACTTTATCTTGACTTAGACCCCTAATATTTCCATCAAAACGTTCACATAAACTACTATCCCCAATTTCTCAGCTCAGTATATATATAATGCACTCCATCAAATATCAGCAGCAGTTCCATTTCTATTTTATCTACCAAAAGGACATATTTTATCTTGACTTCGCTCACTCTATGTACGAACATGAAACAGCTACTGAGTGAATCTTAAATAAATGTCAGCGAACCGCCCAGAGAAACGTGGACAAACGAGTCACAAGACAAACCACACAACGCGTTTCGAACCCTTTAGGTCTTCTTCAGGTGCAACAAAAATGAAACAATAACGCCTCATTCAACGCCTTCTTCCTTGCGCTGAACACAGAAGCGATCAAAGCTAAGTGTATTTTCGTTATTTGTTTCATTTTTGTTGCACCTGAAGAAGACCTGAGGGGTCGAAACGCGTTGTGGTTTGTCTTGTGACTCGTTTGTCCACGTTTCTCCTGGGCGGTTCGCTGACATTTATTTAAGATTTGTTTAGATTTCCGCCTGCAGTCGTCTCACTTTGCAACTACAGCTACTGAGTGGTAGAGAATTAAATTCTTCATTGTGCAATAACAACACGAAAAACAGTTCACATCCTAACATATATACTTTTCTCTTTAAAAAAAAAAAAAGGATTTTAAAAGATCGATCACTCTCCTACCTATCTGTATCTCTAACATTTTAAAAGATCGATAACTCTCGTACCTGTTTCTAATATTTCAAAAGATCGATAACTCTCGTACCTATCTCTATCTCTAATATTTCAAAAGATCGATAACTCTCATACCTATCTCTATCTCTAATATTTCAAAAGATCGATAACTCTCGTACATAAGCTATATCCATTTCTAACATTTTAAAAGATTGAAAACTCGTGTACCTATCTCTGTCTCTAATATTGCGATGCCATTCCTGAATGAACAATCTACTAGTCTGTTTAAACAAGGATATACTACTGGCAAAAAGTTCAGGGCCACCTGTCATTTTGACGTATAGTGTCTGAGTGTGTAAATAATAGGCTTGAAACGAAGTCACAATGACCCAAACTTGGTTAGACATATTGAACAGATGTTCCTTAACAGATCACAACAGCATCTAAAAACCCACTGCGGTACAAGGTGGAGCGCAGCTGCACGTGCGGCGGAAACCACGTAAAACCGGTAAAACGGGTGCCTGTGGGAGCATATGAGTTTGAAAAAAAAAAGGGGCGAAATGCTCGTGGTCAATCATGATGCACGTGCATGGCACCTCGTTCATGAACACAGATCAGACGCCGTTGGCCACAAATCTGTAAACAGAACGGTCGTCTACGCCAGCCCAAAAAGCATGGCACAAAGGCAAAGACTGGACCCTGCCGATCGTGGACGTGCCTTAGCGTTGATTGATTGACGAAGGGATTTCTGGCCGCGAGGTGGCTAGGCGTCTGAACGTGTCCCATTCCACCATCCAAAGTCTTGTAGAGAGGTTTCAGGCCACTGGCAGCGTGCAGGATCGGCCACGATCAGGCCGTCCTCGGTGTACCGACAGACATGCTGACCGATTCCTCCTGCTGTCTGCCTACGCAATCGGACTGTCACCTCATCCACCTTAAGGCGTGAGCTCCTGCAGGCTGCAAATGTCAATGTCAGTAGAAGGACAGTTTGTAACCGTTTGCACGAGTTCGGGCTGTCATCCCAGAGACCAGCAGTCCGAGTACCACTTACTCCAGCTCACCACAGAGCACGGGCGGACTGGTGTCGTCATCACGTTCGCTGGACGAGGCAGCAATGGTCTCTCGAGTGCTGTTCACAGATGAGTCCCGCTTCACCTTGGCATTCAATGACGGCAGGACCTGAGTGTGGCGAAGGCCAGGAGAACGTTTGCTGCTGACGCCACAGTTCGTGAGGGGAATCGTTACGGAGGGGGGGTTCTGTGATGGTCTGGGTGTGGCTTCAGTCGTCAAGACAGAACTCCCCTGTACGTCATTCAAGGCATGCTGACAGGGGTGCGGTACCGTGACGAGATTGTGAGGCCCCTGATCCAGCCCGCCCTT
>JADBJO010003887.1:80000-82500 GCA_016801955.1 Conus betulinus | reverse complement strand
GAAGTTTATGCAGTGGAACGTTAGGTCTGTTTCCACAAACTTGCCTTATTTAGTTCAACATCTTGCGAATAACTCCTATCAAGCTCTTATTTTACAATCTTTGAATGTGAAAAGAAGCAAACTGCCTAAATTATCAGGTTATTATTACCCACCAGTTCATGAAAAAGTAGTAGATGCTGTTACTAAAATCAATACAGCTATATATATTAAAGAAGGAACAGATTATAAAAGTATACCCGTCCCCTGCTCCAAACAATATTCCAACTTTACATTCGTGTGCGGCTCGAATTAAATTAAGGGAAGATTTTATGATAAACATAGTCTCTACATATCTTCCCAAAGGACCAAATGAATTTAATACAGAATGGTTACACACTCTACCAGACAACGAAAAAAATGGTTAATAGCAGGAGACTTTAACGCGCATTCGCCGTTTTGGGACAAGGATTGCATGTCAGTAACTAGTAACCGATTTGTAGAAAATATTGTTGATTCATGTTTATACTTGCTTAATGATGGCAGCATAACCAGAATTCCAGATATTCCAACTCATAGAGCATCAGCAATAGATTTATCCTTGATATCCCTGCATTAGCATCTGAATGTAGTTGGTCTACCTTTGACGATACTCTAGGAAGCGACCACCTCCCAATAATTGTAACTTTTAATAAAATAACTGATTCTTGTGAATTACAAGAAGACATAATCCCAAAATAATTATATAAATCAGCTAACTGGGAAACGTTCAAAAACAAACTAGCTACATACAACACTGTTGATATTAATATCGATAGCATTGATCAGTTATATTCGTATTTTACTGATGCTATCCTTAGTGCTGCAGATGTAGCCATTCCAAAATTTCGCCCAGTTAAGTCAAACAAACACTCAGGAAATATCTGGTGGACACCTGCTTGTGACTCAGCCGTAATAATAAAAAAATGTTTGTATAAAAATATTTTAAAAGACAAAAAACACCAGAGAATCTAATAGCCAAGAACAGAGCGAATCACTACAGTAACATGGTAATAGCTCAAGCTAAAAGGCAATATTGGTCCTCTTTCTGCTCTAATGAGATTTCGAATCATAAAGATTTACAAAAAGTTTGGAAAAAGTTTCATGAAATGAAAAGGGGTTTAAAACTTACCATCTTGTCCTGTCAAGCTGAAGAACAAAGAATTTCCATCTAATTCAGAAAAAAAAAAAACAGAATCATTTGCCGATATGTTTTCCGAATCTATGCGTTTGGAAGGTCTATCCTTTAAAGATCAAACTTCCAGAACAGAAGAAGAAAATAAAGTCGATTATTTAGATCCAGTTGATGATAATAGTCATTTCATCAATGCTCCAGTTACTCTTGATGAAGTGAAAGATGCAATACTATCTCTTCCTAATAAGAAAACTTCTGTGGGACTAGATAAAAGTCTCCAATGATATGCTTAAACACCTGCCTGAAAATTTTGTCTTATTACTGCTGCAGAAATTGTTTCAAAAATGTTGGTTTGAGGGCGTAATGCCAGAACAATGGAAACAGTCTATCATTGTACCAGTTTTAAAGCAAGGCAAACCTCCAACAGATATGCATAGTTACAGACCAATAGCATTAACCTCACATACCTGTAAATTATTAGAGAGAATAGTTTTGAGAAGATTGACGCAGTATTATTGTCAAAAAAAATAAAGTTATTCCAGTTAATCAAGCAGGCTTCCAAAATGGCAGGTCTGCTATTGACAATTTAGTGAAGCTCACAACAAATGTAAAACAACAATTTGCAAGAAGAAGAAATGTTCTAGCGACCTTTTTTGATATCAAGAAAGCCTACGACCAAGTCTGGCATGCCAAGCTCCTTTATAAACTGAAACAAATCGGATTTCGGGACATTTATATCACTACATTAAATGTTTTTTGAATAAAAGAAAAACATACGTTCGAGTAGGGGGAATGCATACTCCAATTCTAGATCTTTACATATGGGATTGCCACAAGGTTCTGTTATCGCTCCTATGTTATTTAACATCTTAATGTACGATTTGCCCTTGCTCCTATCAAAGCATGTTGTATTAGTACAATATGCTGATGATCTATGCATGTGGATGAATGTTACAATGAAAAGAAAAACATCAAAAAGGGATTGAACTACATTAAGAAGATCTATCAAAGAGAGCTCAATCATATATGTACTTATATGGACGAAAATGGTCTGACTTTATCTACAGAGAAAAACACATATGATTCTCTTTAACAATGGCAGCAATCCATCAGAGCTGCCGTGTTTTAAAATTGAAAATACGAATATTCAGTATAAAGATATTGTGAAATTCCTAGGTATCTATCTTACACCAAAGTTATCCTGGAACGCTCATATCAACTACATCGCTACTAAGGCAAGGAAATGTTTAAATCTATTAAAGATTATAAGCAACAAGCCTGGGGACAAGATTGCAAAGTTTTGAAGCATCTCTCTACGTCGCTGATTAGATCAAAATTGTCCTATGGACA
>JADBJO010003887.1:60000-62500 GCA_016801955.1 Conus betulinus | reverse complement strand
CCCATGACTCGCGCGCGCCTTTCTGTTCGGACCATTCCTGAAAGGTGTGGTCCCAGCTCGGGGATGTCGTCGTCCTCACTGACGGAAGGGTGCGGAGACTTGGCGCTCTTATCCGAGGGGCAGGAGGAGGAGGAACAGGTTCGGGTTTTCTGCTCGGGGGACAGGGTGGAGAAGGCGCGGTTTGTGCCGCTGATGTCCACCCGGATGGTGTCTTCGTCCATGCACACGTCATACACCGTATCGGTGGAAGGTGCAGCAGCTGTTTTTTCTGAGGAGTCCCATGGATGATGTTCACGTCCGGACATCCAATGAAACGAGGACTCTTTCTGTTGAACGGGTTTCTCCCCGCCGTTCACTGACTGGTTCGGCACGTTCCCGTCCGCTTGACCCGGTTTCAAAATCACAGCGTCTTTCTCCGAACTACTGTCCGTGTCTTTGGATGCCATGGTGGCTTTTTCGTGTGGGTCTGTCACCAGAGATGTCTGACGAATAACGAAGGGAGGTAACTGATGTGATCCACTCTTCCTTACTTTGGAAGCAGGGACAGCGTCATTCCCGGCGGTGGTCAGTGTGTGGTCGGCTGCTTGGCCGGTCTGACACCTGTGAGATTTGGTGGAGGAGAAGAACGGTTCCACAATCACTCTTCTGCCTCGGTTGACGTCCACTTTCTGCAGGTTCCAGCTGGATGGCATCGCGGCGGCGTCTTCCCTGCAGCCTGACTCGGCAATTGGTTGAGAAGCGGTGACGTCACTCTCTGCTCGTTCGACGATTGGTGAAGCACGCTGACTGCCCCACCGCATAAGTAGCTCTCGTGACAAACTGGCTGACGGGAAACGCTTGGCGCGTGCGTTCCTATAGCAACAGCAGGTGTCTTTGAGGAATGCTGAGCGAAAGGTTTGGACGTGGTGTCGTGGTTAGGAGGTATTTACTCTGTCCTGCCTGGGGGTTCAAACTTCCATTGATTAGTTGGCACACTTCTGATTGGCTGCTGTGATGTGTCCGCTGTGATCCACAATCCTCGGCTTCCCTGGCTCTGTTCCTGTCGTCCGTCATGCGTTCTCCAGTCCACCCCCGTGGCTCTACTGTCCCTTCATCACCCACATCAAACGTGCGGCTTTCTGTTCCCTTTTCCGTGGACTCCTGGACTCTGGATGGTTTCTCAGAAAGTTTTCTGGTGATAGACGGCGGTCACTGTCACAAGAAGAAACAGCTGGGCGGTGATGTCTACCTGTGTATTTGAACGAGTCACCAGGACGGCTGTTGGCCAGTTTCTTCCAGAACACTGTGTCCTGGCTCATACCATCCTGAGTTTTCCCCTTCCTGGCAGGATCGTCTGCCTTCTCAATGAATCTGCAGCTGTCGGTGTGATGAAAAATTGGCGCTGCCTTGCGTGCGAAACACAAGTTGAGAGCGGAAATCAGCGTTTCTCTGTCCACGCCCAAACGAAGCTTTCTCGCTTCCGCTGGAGTTGAAACAGAATTCGTTCCTGATGCTGCAGGTGACGTTTCACCCTCTGTCCCTGCTGTTACACCAAGTGCCCCAGATTCCAGATCAGGTGACTCAGATGGAGATGAACTTGCTTTTTTGCCAGTGGAATCAGGGTCTTTTAAGTTCTTGTCCACCGCAGAAAATTCAAGAGCCACTGATCCAGAGTTTAAAGAGGACGGGCTGTTTGAAGGTGAAGGCGATGTGTTTTCTTTGCCACGTTGAGGCAAATCGTGGACACGGTCTGCGTCGACCGGAAGACATGCAGCGGTAGTTGTACCGGGCAAATTAGGCGGTACTTCGTCTCTTCCTTCAGGGCAGGCTGAAGACTTTCCACGTGGCCAGTCGTGCGTGAAGGGTGAGAATCTCTCTGATGGGAAAGCTTTCCATTTCAATGGCTCCGTTGTCGTTAAATGCCTGCTACCCTCGTCACGCTGCAAGCAACCCCCTTCTTCCTTCAGACGGCCGCCGTCTGTCTCCCTTGTGGTCGGATGAGCAGTGAATGAATGAAAATTGCTGCTCAGATGACCGACTCTCAGGTTGTGATGGGACAGGTCACGTGGGTCCACAGTGACGTGGCCCGCGCTCTGAGTTCCCGCCCCTCTCGCGTGAAAGGGTCACGGGAGATATAATCATCGCGCCGGACCGGTCCTCGATCTCCTCGTTATCTCCCTTTTTCTGGGTCACCGTGTCGTCGAGAATGGCGTTGAAAGACATCATGCTCACAAGAAAGACCTGGCGAAGAGTGTCCCCTCAGTAGCAGCAGGATCGTAGGGGAATCACACACGAAATAGCTTTCAAAGAAACTGTCTGGGGTTTTATCCCGATGATTAGCGTTGAAGAGTTACGACGAAAGAAACGTCTTTCAAACTATGAACTTGTTATCTGCCCTCTCACACCCGACAATCAAAGCGCCGAGATGCGATAAAGACTGACGCTCCAGCGACTGCCTCGTACTACCCACCAGATAGGACACGCTATCTCCTCGCGAAGAAACCCAACCCTTCAGCCTTTG
>JADBJO010003887.1:40000-55000 GCA_016801955.1 Conus betulinus | reverse complement strand
GTAGTGGTGGTGTTAATAGTAGTAGTAGTAGTTGCAATAGTAAAGTGGTAGAAGCGATGGTTGTTTTTTAGTAGTAGTAGTAGTAGTAGTAGTAGTAGTAGTAGTAGTAGTAGTAGCAGTAGTAGCAGTAGTAGTAGTAGTAGTGCACACACACACACACACACACACACACACACACACACGCACGCACGCACGCACGCACGCACGCACGCACACACACACAACACACACACACACACACACACACACACGTCCCTCTCCAAATCTCCCGTTTCTCACAACACACTGCAGATTAAAAAAAAAACCTTCTAAACCCTTCTAACTCCCACCCCTTTCTCCCCCCCCCCCCCCCCCCTTCCCCCTTCTCCTCCACCCAACCCCCCCCCCCCCCCCCCCCCCCGTCCCAAACCCCTCGCCATATATGAAGATAAAACCGAAAACACAACGGAGATGCGTCCGCTTTTGACGTCAGCGGCCCTTGACCTCAAAGCAAACCCAACCCGACCTGAAAGCTTCGTGGCTTGGCTGTGTTGGTGCAGACACAAGACTTTGCCATGGCGGTCAGGGGCCGACTCACCGGGGAGAAGAGGGGGGGGCCACTCCCTCCGATAGCAGCCAGCCTGTACTGGAGCAGCCTCCCAGCCTGACGTGAAGAGGTCGGTGCGCCCGATAACAGGCCAGGCTGCAAGCTCCCTCGCACGTAGTCCGTGTGACGAGTCTCTCTCTCTCTCTCTCTCTCTCTCTCTCTCTCTCTCTCTCTCTCTCTCTCTGTCTCTGTCTGTCTGTCTGTCTGTCTGTGTCTGTCTGTCTGTCTGTCTGTCTGTCTGTCTCTCTCTCTCTCTCTCTCTCTCTCTCTCTCTCTCTCTCTCTCTCTCTCTGTGTGTGTGTGTGTGTGTGTGTGTGTGTGTGTGTGTGTGTAAAAGTACTTGTTGTCACACTTCTCTTTTTGTCGTCGTCGTCGTCGTCATCATCGTCATTGATAGTCCATGAATGCGGTGCTCATTATAGCAGCAGGAGTAGCAGTAATGGAGTTTGTAATAGCAGCTATAATAGCAGCAGCAGCAGCAGTAGTAGTAGTAGTAGTAGTAGTAGTAGTAGTAGTGGTAGTAGTAGTATAGTTGACCCTGCGAAACAGCAACAACAAAAAAGAGTTTTGGTTCGTTCGAATATAATAGAGGTTTGAATTAAGAGGTTTCCTTATCTTGGATAGGCTTAACCATCAGGGCTGACGACCCTCATCTACCAGTGATTCGTGTGGACAATACCTATACAAATCAAAACATTCGTCGTCAGGACAATAACAAGTCGAATACATAGAGGGGAAAAAAGTCGCGCAAACAGGTCTCCTGTCCAGAAAAAAAAATCTAACTAAACCTTGTTGCAAAGTGAGGCGACAGCAGTCGGAAATCTAAACAAATTTTAAATGTAATTAATAGCCAAACCGCCCCCAAAAACCGTAGATAAACGAATCACAAGACAAGCGTTTCGACCTCTTAGGTCTTCTTCAGGCAAGATGCAAAACACTCAGGACAACCAAAATGAACAAGCAGTCACTTAACTACATTCACCAAAAGTGGTAGTAATCCTGTCTTTATTATTAAAAAAAAAAATTTTGATCACCATCATTACCATTATTATTCCTATCAGTAATATAGCTATCATCATTATTACTTCGACTCACACATTGTCTCCTTCTTGATAGCCTCGTTTTCATTCATCGCCCGTCTTGTTCTCAAATGAATGAAGATAAGTGATTGCTCGTTCATTTTCGTTGTCCTGAGTGTTTTGCATCTTGCCTGAAGAAGACCTAAAGGTTGAAACGCGTCGTGTTTTGTCTTGTGATTCGTTTGTCTATGTTTTCATGGCAGCTTGCTATTAACTTCATTTTAAAATTCAGCTAAACCTTGTTAAGAGAAACTTGCACCAGCGACACGGTGTTCCGCAAGAGAAGTGCCGACAACAGAACTAGGAATTTCGTGTGGCCTTTTTGATCTGACAAAGGCATTCGACACTGTGAATCGAAGCGATCTTTTGAAGAATCTAGACAATGTGTACGTGTTCCAAGAAACTTCTCACTCTAATCTTTACCTCTCATGATAGGAAGGCAAGGCTTTTGGAAAATGTCGATGTATTACATCCATTCCTTGTGAAAACAAAAAAATGGAATGACACAAGGCCGAGTCTTTGACCCTATTTTCTTTATCATCTTGTTTGCAGCAGTGCTGACGGAATCTCTTCGCAGACTTTGATACAGAGGATAATGTATACGGTTTAGCACAGATGTCAAAACGTTCAGCCTGTGGGTTCTTCAGGGCAGAGCAAGAGTGTTTGAAGCTGTTTTGCGTGAGTTCCTCTTTGTGGATGACTGTGCACGCGTAAGAAATGCAGTTCTTGATAAATCGCTTTTCATCAGCCAGCAGACGTTTGACCCTCAGCGAGAGGGAGCAAGAAGTATAGTCCTAGCAAGAGCGAAGCCACGGTTCCAGCCGTTTCCATCAGAGACTGCTACTATTCCACTTCCAGAAACAGCTGTCATCTTCAACTCTGAGATTAAGGCCGTACCGTGGATAGTTCTCTGTTATCTTGGCAGCTCTGTGACCAGCACCAGATCTTTGAACGCGAAAGTGGGGCTGCACATCACAAAGGCCAGCGCAGTCTTCGGGCGGCTCACAAAGAAAGGTAAGGTCACGGCATCAGGTTCTTCACCAGATTTCCTGTGTATCGACAGCGTTAGTGGTCCAGAGTGCAATGCTGCATTGTTGCCAGACCTGGACCAGCTTCCGACTGACACACCCAACAGCTGGAGTGAGTGCCACAGCGTTCCTGCACGTAGCCTGTGGCATGAGGCAGCAAGACAGTGTCCATCCTTCAGGCCTTGGAAAAAGTGTGGACTATCTAGCATCGAGTGTCTACTCATCACGAGCCGCTCGCGGAGGGCGGAGATATTTTCACTGTATGGCTGACAGCAGCACCCCAAAAAAAATTCCCTGTGCGACTGGCTGAGACAGGGCAGCGTGACCAAAGCAGACCTCTCACGAGGGACAAAGACACACAATGAATGTCAAACTCAAAACTGCAGCGACCTCCTCTCATGACTGACAAAGACCTGTCATGAGTGACAAAGATACACAATAAATGCCAAGCTCAAAAACAGCAAACGACTTTTCATGAGTGACAAAGGCACACAATGAATGTCCAGACTCAAAAGTTGCAGCAACCTCTCATGAGTGACAAAGGCACACAATGAATGTCCAGACTCAAAAGCTGCAACAACCTCTCATGAGTGACAAAGGCACACAATGAATCTCCAGACTCAAAAGCTGCAACAACCTCTCATGAGTGACAAAGGCACACAATGAATGTCCAGACTCAAAAGATGCAACATGGACTCAGTCAGCTGGGAATGATTACGACGCTGCCAGACCTGGACACCATTAGGACACCATCAGTGTCAGGACTACCACCAATTGTCAGTCCTTCACTGCTCACCCCAGCAGGCCACCAGGGCACACACACATTAACACTTCAAAATTCAGAGCATGGAACAGAGAGGAGCAGGGGGAAGTGGGGCACACGTCAGCAGCCGACCCTGTCCCTCAAAGATTGGATCCCAGTCCCACATTAGGACACATTCTAGCACGTGAACTGCCCGTTCAGTCGTCCGTCGAACAGACAGAAGATTCAACTGGTTGTTGTAGCAGCAGCAGCAGCAGCAGCAGCAGCAGCAGCAACAGCAGCAGCAGCAGCAGCAGCAGCAGCAGTAGTAGTAGTAGTAGCAATTGTTGTGTTGTTGTTGTTGTTGTTTGTGTAACAGTGGCAGTGGCAGTCGTTGCTGTAGCTGTTGCTCCTGCTGAAATTATTGTTATTGAAGCAGCTGTAGAAATAATTGTTAAAGAAGCTGTAGCGGTGGTATAAAGAGGACGAATAGTAGTAGGAGTAGGAGCACCAGCAGAAAAAAAACCATGTTGGTGGTGGTGATAGTAGTAGTAGTAGTAGTAGTAGTAGTAGTAGCAGCGCAGCAGCAGCAGCAGCAGCAGAGGAGGAGAGGGGGGAGGGGGGGGAGGAGGAGGAGGAGGAAAGAGGAGGAGGAGGAGAGAAAGAGGAGGAGGAGGAGGACGAATTGTGGCAGCAGCAGCAGTAATCGTGGTAGTAGTAGCAGTAAGAGAAGGAGGGGGAGAAGGAGGAGGGGGACAACAGCAGCAGCTGCAGCAGCAACAGTAGTAGTAGTAGTAGTAGCAATAGCAGTAGCAGTAGCAGCAACAGTAGTAGTAGTACTAATGGTAGTCGTAGGAGGAGGAGGAGTAGTAGCAGTAGCGGCAGCAGCAGCAGCAACAGTAACAGCAGTAGCAGCAGCAGTAGCAGCAGTAATAGTGGTAGTAGAGATAGTAACAGCAACAACAGCAGCACTAATAGAGATAAAAAGGTAACGTTAAACAACATTTATCCATAATAGGGAGGGGGGGGGGGGGGGGGGGAGGGGAGGAAAGGCTGGGGGTATGGAGAGAGAGAACAAAAGAAAACATATGTATTTACTTTATGATTCCTTTCAGGGTATCCAGTGTTCTGTAACAGCCAAGTGGAGAAACACGCAGTCACGCTAGCGCAGTCTTTAGCGGCATTTACAGAAAAGAAAAAAAACAAAACAAAACCCAGTCTGGCATGTTGTTGATGCCGGTTGCAGCGCTGGCGTAGTTGCACCCTGCAGCACTGTGGACTGAACTCGGTCAACGGAACAAGGTGCGTCCAGCTAATTATCCCAAGGCAGCAAGCAGTTAGCATGACGGCAAGAAGTAGTGGCCACATTACACAGAAGCGTGGTCATCCCCGTCAACAACACCCACACCCTACATTCCCAGACACCGGCCAGACTAGAAAAAAAAAGAAGAAAAAAAAAAGAAGAAAAAAAAAAGAAAAAAAAAAGTAAAATGATAAACATAGATTTGAAAAGAAAACATGTGACAAGAAAACTAACAGCATCAAATATGTCTGCCTCGGCGTTCCTTCCAGAAAAAAAGAGGGCTTATTTACTCACTGTCCAACACTCGAACAAGAATTTGCACTGGGGGAAAAAAAACTCGGATGTTGACAAGAAAATAGTACAACTCTAAGCGACATAGAAAGGTATGGCGGCATGTCAGAGTCAGAAGCCGACAATAGCTGTTTTCCAAGGGAGACAGTCTGATGCCCTTCTCCCCGAGGATGACTACTGTTTTTCTAAAGATAATAGCTATTTTCCTGGAGAATACAAGTGTATTCCTATTTTTTTTTCGAGAAAAATAGTTTATTTGAGTTATTATTGATGTTCTGTATGAGGTTTTTTTTCCTGCCGAGTTCATAATTTTTGGGGGGGAGGGGGGTGGCTTATTTATTTTTTTTTTTAAAGAAAAACGACGATGAGAAGAAAAACAGATCAGATCTTGGGATCGCGACTAGTTTTGCTATTTTTTTTTTCCGCTAAATTAGCGAGCACAACTGTTTTCCTGCTGTTAACTGTTTTCAGATAATACCCTTTTTTTTCCTTAGAAAGCAAGAATGACAGTTACCATCCCAGCGAAAATAGGAAGAACGATTGTGATTTTCAGGGATAACAAGACAACTGTCTGCACGAAAACAGTTGTAAACCTGAGACGAACAATCACGATCCCAGTTATGATTCAGGATGAGACCTGTTTTCACTCTTTTCGCTATTTTCCTCAACAGTTGCTTGCGACTCACCATACCTCCAGAGTATGCAGCCACAGTTATCGTTACCCCCACAGCATAAAACATGTTGGATCATCACTCTTTAGATTACGTCACAGTTCACCTCTATACAGTTTGTTTTCTGCCAAGACTATGTTTTCAAGTGTATCTGTTTGTTTGTCTGTCTGTCAGCACGATTTCGCAAAAAAAAAAAAAAAAACGTCGTTTGGATTCCTTTGAGTTTGGTGGAGAGATAGACTAAAACTTACAAACAAAAGCGTGAAATGTTGGTATGAATCCATAGATTGGATCGGGGTCAATCGGTGGATCCTGAATCCGCAACACGAGTATAGTTTTCCACTGAACAGGAGCATCGTGATGTAACTATTTAAGTTTGATAAGTATTAAGGAGGTCATATAATTTCATGAAGTATTGAAAATTTGTTGTTATCTAAGCATTTACATCATTTACATTCAGTGTTTTCTGTATCCTGTTGGAAACAATGGAAAGTATCACGTGTATAATCCATTACCTACTATTCCTTCCTTTTGTTGGAAAGACAATTTTGACTTCGTTCATGAAATGACTCAGACATGAAGAATACCTAAGAGGTCGAAACGCGTCGTGTTTCGTCTTGTGGTTCGTTCGTCCAGTTTTTTTTTTTTTTCGGTTCGCTAACATTTATTTAAGATTTGTTTTGTTTTTTTTTTGCCACACAGTTTGGTCTGGATGGATGAAAGGGGCAAATACAGGATCTCTTAGGCGTTAGTAAGTGTATACGCTCCCCCCTGGTACTCTTCTCGAACATCTACGGTTTAAATTTAAGATCACAATCTCTTATTCCTGTGCAATCACTTTAATATGATATGTACAACGCGTTCGTTCCGCCAGTTTGTCGCGTCTGTCTGTCTGTTTTTGTATGTGTTTTCTCTCTCTGTGTCCCGTCTGTCTTCGCAATCTACAGTCTTTGGTTATTCAAATTGTGGAATCTTCATCAAATATGGCATGACTTATTAGCAGCCTGGGTAAATCAAGAGTGTATCCCTTCAGTTAGACAGTCACATTAGTGGCATTTTACCGCGACCAAATGTTGAGTGTGAAGCGATGTCGGGATTCCAAGAGTCTGGCCTCGTCTTTGGCGTTCATATAGATTTAAAAACACCATACTTTCTGTCAGCCTGAACAGCTCAGTTGGGAGAGCTTTAGACTGAAGATCTAAAGGTCCCTGGTGGTCCGATTCCGAGTTCAGACTCTTTAACCACCCTTTTTTGCAGGGGACTGGAAGTGGGTATAAGGAAAAAAAGAGATGAGGCAGAGAAGGAGGGGGGGGGGGGGGGGGGGGCACAGGGATGGGGGATGATGGGGGGGGGGGGGGGGCACGAGGGGTCAAGAGGAACGGAGGAAGTGGAGGAGGAGGGGAGCGGGAGGGACCTGGGAGGAAGTAGGGGGGGGTGGGGGGGTGAACAGGACGGGACGGTAAGAAAAACAAGGATGAAAGAGACGGTATGTAATGTCTATCTACCTAGCTATCTATATAAGTAATTATCGATCGATCGTCTATCTATCTATCTATCTATCTATCTATCTATCTATCTACAATCTATGCAAGGCTGGGAGGATGGAAGGGGGTTACTGGGGAGGAAGAGGGGAGGATTTTTTATCAGAAGAGGGGACTCGGTGGTAAGGGACTGGGGGGGGGGGGGGGGGGGGGAGGGGAGAGGAGAATGGGTAGAGGGACTGCTGGGAAGATTGGTGGAGGGGGGGGGGGGGAGGGCGAGGGAGAGTGGCAGGGGAAGATTGGGGGGGGGGGGGGGAGGAAGGGAGGGGGTGGAAGAAGGGAGAGGAGGCTGGGGCGTAAGGGGAAGGGGAGGCTGGAGAGAGGCTGGTACGTTACCTATGTTTGACCGACGTCTTTCTTCAGTAGGCTAGGACCGGACCGTGAGAGCGGTTATCCTATTATCAGTGACCAGGCCGGCCTCGCTCGCTGACCACTCCCTGGACAAGATTATAGAGCGATAACGCGGGGTCACAGGTGACACCCTCAGTCCCTTTTTTCCTTATCACAATAACACTTTGTCAGAACATATATCAGTCACTTGTCTTTTTTTTTTCTTCTTGTGTGTGTGTGTGTGTGTGTGTGTGTGTGTGTGTGTGTGTGTGTGTGTGTGTGTGTGTTGTTGTTTTTTTTGCGGTTGTTCTCACCACTATGTCTTTGATTCGTGGTGGAGGTAGCTACCTGTATCACATCATTTTTGTTTGTTTGTTTGTTTACTGACGTCCTAATCAGAATCTTCACACACACACACGCACACGCTCGCGCGCGCGCGCGCACACGCACGCATGCACGCATGCAACGCACGCACGCACACACGCACGTACACACACAGGCCTTTACAAACGGTGCATTTCAGAAAACATTGCTTAGATCACACACACACACACACACACACACACACACACACACACACACACACACACACACACACACACTCTCTCTCTCTCTCTCTCTCTCTCTCTCTCTCTCTCTCTCTCTCTCTCTCTCTCTCTCTCTCTCTCTCTCTCTCTCTCTCTCTCTCTCTCTCTCTCTCTCTCTCTCTCTCTCACACACACATGCGAGCGCACATACATGCATTATAATCGTCATTATAACTAAAAAAAAAAAAAAAAAAATAGTTGCAAAGTGAGACGACTGCAGGCGGAAATCTAAACAAATCTTAAATAAATGTCAGCGAACCGCCCAGAGAAACGCGTCACAAGACAAAACACAACGCGTTTCGACCTCTTAGGTCTTCTTCAGGTGAAACAAAAACAAATAAAAATAACGAAAATGCACTTAGCTTTGATCGCTTCAGATCGCTTCAGAGTTGAGCGCAAGAAAGAAGGCGTTCTTCCTTGCGCTCAACTCTGAAGTGATCTGAAGCGATCAATGCTAAGTGCATTTTCGTTATTTTATTTGTTTTTGTTTCACCTGAAGAAGACCTAAGAGGTCGAAACGCGTTGTGTTTTGTCTTGTGACTCGTTTATATCCACGTTTCTCTGGGCGGTTCGCTGACATTTATTTAAGATTTGTTAAAAAAAAAATAAATAAATAAATAAGTACAACTTTTACTACAACTATTACCACCACTTTATGGTGCCGCTGATACTTCCTCTATGAGTGCTACTTTGACCAAATACCAATGACATGAAAACAGTAACGAACATTATGGCGTTTACCTTGCGTAACCTCGTTAACACCACTCCTGTACCACTGACGACAATGTTACACATTGCGTCGCAACGGTATGTGTGTTTTTTTTTCACCATGATGGTCAGGGTACCCTCTCTCTCTGTCTGTCTGTCTGTCTGTCTGTCTGTGTCTGTAGGTCTGTGTGTCCTAAGGATCCCACAGTCAAGATACGAAATGGATTCCACAATAGCGGTAAAATGCCAACGGCTCCTAGACCCAGTCAAAGAACGTTACTCTTAGTACCAAGAGACAAAAGTATTGGCTGGAGTTCGGCCTGACTTGAAATGATTTCCTTTGTGGCCATTTGGTGTTTAAGACGACAGTGGCATTGTTCAAACTGAAGGCAAAGAGGTTTGCGAACGAAAGGAAGCCAAAGAAAACAGAATAAACTGTGTCGCCAAACTAAGAACAGAATACGAAACTAACGCAACGCGAAGAAGAAGAAGAAAGAAAGAAGAAGAAGAAGAAGAAGTGAATGATAAGAATAATGATAAAAATAATCGTCGTCATCATCATGATCATCATCATCATCATCATCCTCATCCTCCTCCTCCTCATCCTCCTCCTCCTCCTCCTCCTCCTCCTCCTCCTCCTCCTCCTCCTCCCTCCTCCTCCTCCTCCTCCTTCTCATCATCATCATCATCATCATCATCATCATCATCATCATCATCATCATCATCATCATCATCATCATCATCATCATCATCATCGTCTCATCATCATCATCATCATCATCATCATCATCATCAGAAGAAGAAGAAGAAGAACAAGAGAAGAAGAAGAAGAAGAAGAAACAAGAAGAACAAGAACAATATTATCAATAATAATTTTGACAATATTGATAATAACAATGATAATACGAAGAGGAAGAACAAGAACAAAAAGAAAAGGTAGGAGAGGAACAAAAAAAGAGAAGAAGAATACGAAAACGTAGAAGTCAGTAAGATAGAATCTAAGAAATATGCCAACAGTTACATTGTAATCATAGAAAATAATGACAATGAAACTAATGATATAGAAAATAGGGGGAAAAATAGTAAGCTAGCATCTTAAAAATATTAAATGCATAGAAATTAAGAAAATAGAAATGGAAAAAAGTTCATCATATAGTATGAATAAAATGTGTGTTATTGCTGATACAAACAACAACAACAACAGTAATGATTATGATGATATAATATAATAATAATAATAATAATAATAATAATAATAACAACAACAACAATAATGATAATAATAAATAATAATAATAATAATAATAATAATAATGATGATGATGATGATGATGATGATGATGATGATGATGATGATGATGATGATGATGGCAATAAGTAAACAATAATAATTACAATATAGTATGAATAACGATTGTTTTTGATGTTGGTAACAACAATAAGAACAACAATTAGAACACTATAATAATTCTCTAGTGTCAGTATTGATAATAATTATGATAATGAGAAGAAAAACAACAACAAGGATACCCAGAAGAACAAAAGCAAAAAAAAAAAAAAGCTCATTTAGGAAGAAAAAGGGACTGTTTAAGCTACGTCTTCGTTTTTAATCTCGGTCTCTGTTATTCAAGAATATTTATATCCATATGCCGGGTGATCTGATCTGTCGAATTCCGTAATGTTTCCAGCGATTGGTCGGAAGAACTGGCGCCATTGACCTGTCGCCAATAAGTTTGTGATTTAGGTTAAAGATCCTGCCCGTTGTACTCCTGTCATCGGCTCACAAGCTGACAGACAGACAATGGAAGAGGGCCAAGCATGATACAGACAGATAATGGAAGAGGGCCAAGCATGATACAGACAGACAATGGAAAAAGACGGAGCAGTAGGATACAGACAGGCAATGGAAAAGGACCGAGTAGAATACAGACAGACAACGGTAAAGGGCCGAGTAGGATACAGACAGACAATGGTAAAGGACCGAGTAGGATACAGACAGACAATGGGTAAAGGACCGAGCAGGATACAGACAGACAATGGAAAGGACCGAGCAGGATACAGACAGACAATGGAAAAGGAACAAGCAGGATACAGACAGACAATGGAAAAGGACCAAGCAGGATATAGACAGACAATGGGAAAGGACCGAGCAGGGTACAGGACACAGACAATGGAAAAGGACCAAGCAGGATACAGACAGACAATGCAGGATACAGACAGACAATGGAAGAGGACCAAGCAGGATACAGACAATGGAGAGGACCGAGTAGGATACAGACAGACAATGGCAAAGGACCGAGCAGGATACAGACAGACAATGGAAAAAGTGCCGAGCAGGATACAGACAGACAATGGAAAAGGACCAAGCAGGATATAGACAGACAATGGGAAAGGACCGAGTAGGATACAGACAGACAATGGAAAAAGACCAAGCAGGACACAAACAATGGAAAAAAGACTAAGCAGGGGATACAGACAGACAATGGAAGAGGACCAAGCAGGATAAAGACAATGGAAGAGGACCGAGCAGGACACAGACAGACAATGAAAAGAGGACGAAGCTGGGTACAGACAGACAATGGTAACGGACCGAGCAGGATACAGGCAGACAATGGAAAAGGACCAGCAGGATACAGACAGACAAATGGGAAAGGGCCGAGCAGGACACAGACCGACAAAAGAAAAGGATACCAGGACAGGAGGAGACAGAGAGGAAAAAAAAGGACACAGTAGGATACAGACAAAGGAAAAGGACCGAGCAGGATACAAAGGAAAAGGACCCAGCAGGATACAGAGAAACAAAGGAAAAGGACCGAGCAGGATACAGACCATGGAAAAGGACCAAGCAGGATACAGACAGACAGTGGAAAAGGACGAAGCAGGATACAGACAGACAATAGAAAAGGACCTCGCAGGGTACTTTGAACTACGCCGCGGTGTGTTTAGGTTTCCGCTCAAATTAATGAAATAAAGGAATCGCTGTTTTTATGACTCCATCAACGGTTTACGACTCATGCGTACATCAGATTTACGATGTGATCACGAACGTCTGCATCTCTCTCTCTTCGTCTCTCTGTCTCTGTCTGTCTATCTGTCTGTCTGTCAGTCTTTTTTGTACTCTGTTTTTCTGTCTGTCTGTCTGCCTCTGTCTCTGTCTGTCTGTCTCTCTCTCACTAAAAACACACACACACACACACACACACTCTCTCTCTCTCTCTCTCTCTCTCTCTCTCTCTCTCTCTCTCTCTCTCCAGCCAGTCCTACACTCCACCTCTTTCCCCACCCCCATTTCCCTGTTTCTAGTCCCATTTCTCTGTTATCCCCTCTCTCTTCCTCTGTCTGCCCACCCTAATTCTCTCTCTCTCTCTCTCTCTCTCTCTCTCTCTCTCTGGGCACACTTCCGGTTGTCAAAGTATAATCACCTGCTGACAGGAGCTCTGCATTTAAATCCTAATTTCTGTTACTCGAGCCTTTGCCTGGATCTGGAGACGTGATAGATGTGAGTATGCCACAGGCAGCTTTGGCTTTTCGGGCAGCCTGAGGCGGATTCGGGTTTGTGAACATACGTCTTCCATGTGCTGTCGTGTGATGCAGAGGAAATCGTTAATAGTTCAGACATTGAAGCTGGGAAAGGCTGCAAAACGGTGTCACAGTAGATTTTCTCCAGGCTTATTTGTACCTCGAAGCTTTTTTTCTGCATCGTTGTGGCGATGTAGAACTGAACCCTGGACCTGCACCTGCTGGGACGACGGAGAACCTGCGCGACAGATCTGGCTGTCGTGCACAAGCGGTAGTTCTACTGGAACGTCATCCTACTCCTCCGCAACGTGTGGTGAAGCAACGATGCAAGACACCTTGGCCTCTCTTCCTGATTTAAACTGCAAGTTTGATGGGTTGAAGAAAGATGCTAAAGATGTGAAGGACATGTGTGTTCATGGCTGGAAATCTCAGAATGTAACGTAGACGATTCAGAGGGATGCTCTTCAAGGAACAACATTATCTATTCCGAGACGTGCCAACGAAGCCAGAGAAGAGGACTGATTAAAGAGCTGTTGACTGGCAAGCTAGAACTCTCCTAGGACGTTGACCGCTTTCAGTAAGATCTTCATCGGTTAGATTTTTCTCCAGGGGTGAGGAGAGAACAGAAGAAACCTGGTTCCACATTAGAAAAAAAAGAACGCTAGAACAGAGAACAAAAGAACTCCGCTGGTTTCTTTATCACTTGATCATAGATGGAAAGAAGTTTTGTTTGGATTCTAATCAAAAGCTCAAAACCAATCAATTCAATAACCATATTTTACACCATATCTCGTTTCAGGGAGAATGTTTTAAGGATATTGTTTCAAATATTCCATCGGGAACAGGTAAATTTCAATCACCGTTTTCCTTAAATTCTGCCCCCCCACCCCTTCCCCCCCCCCTTCGCTTTCACGTGCGAACTTTGTATGAATCACCGAGCCGTGACACAGTGAGTGACACTGCTGCCGTTCTGTCATTGCCGTTTGACGGCGATGTTGATGAAAAAACCGTGATGTGTCACACCTGTGACCTTTTGTCAGTCACCGACAGCGTCAGCTTTGCCACTTGGTGACAATTCAAGGACTTCCGCAGTAAACCTCGTTGATGAAAATGAACGTAATTAAAAAAAAAAAAAAACTTTCTATGTCAATCCTTCCTGAAAAAGAGGTATTAACTCCCATGTTGATGATTCATGTTTTTTTGGAAATGGCAGTCATGTATGAACAGGAAAACAGGACAAAAAAAAAAGAGAATGTGTGAGTGAATCTGAACGTGAAGTGAATATTATATCAAAGGTAGCGTGTTCTTTTTACGTTGGAATGTGAATGGTATACTGTCAAACTTATAAGATAAAGGTTTCAGCAGCTGCGTTTTGTCCTTTGATTTTAAATGCCTTGTTGGAACTTTTGATGAGAACTGTCACTCCACTGTTTTCAGAAATTACAAAGTCTTCTGTAAATCAGCGAATCAATTTGCAACACTTGGTGGGGGTCAGGGGGGGGGGGGACAATTTTTTTAACAAAACATGAACTGTTGAAATATGTACAAGAAGTAGATCACGATTGTGATAATACTGTAAATTTGCCTGTATGAACATGCGTTTTAGGTTTGCCAAAAAAGAGGTCATGTACATTTGTGCTTACATACCCCCCGAGTATTCTTTGTATTATTTCTTTCGAACTACAAATGCCATTAGTTGCTATTGTGTGTACAGCGTTTGAATTATGTATCATGAATGGTATCTGTACTGGCGACCGTTTTACATACGTCTGAGGCGCATCAAATAGTGTCATTGGCTATTTTCTAATGTCCATCAAATTGCATCTTTATATGGATAACGGATATGGCTGGCTTGAAAACCTCCAGAGTGGAGAACGATATTTGTTTTACAGAACATTTAAAAACATCTAATAGCTGTGAGAAATATCTCTTGCTTAATATTGATAATATTGATAGGCATATTAAAAGTAATCTGACAAGATTCTGATTCGGAATGATGGGTATCAAAAGTACATCAGCACCGATACACAAAGATTAAAAACATTGATATGCTGTGTCCTTTATGTAAACAGGTAAATGGAGTTGAATTGCACTTTTTACTTTGTTGTTCTGCACTTCTGGATTGATAGTGTGAACATATTTCTCGGAAATTCTGTGAATACCCTTGTTCATTTCGAGCTGCTTAACTAACTGATAGCAAATCAAAATGAAGGAAGTTTTAGAGAGTATTTGTATTAGACTACGCCTTTAAGGGGCGCACAATTGTGCTCAGCTGAATGAACCCAGCTGTTGCTGTAAGTGTGTATATTTGATATGCTTATCTGTCAGCTACTTGTTGTCAAACGAAGATTGCCTTGTTGTTTGAATGGTTATTCCTATGAAATACCTCCATCAGATGAAGCCATGGCCTACACTAAGTAAGTTTCGTTCGTTCGTTCGTTCGTTCGCTCTGTCTGTGTCTCTCTCCCTCTCCCTTTCCCTTGTCTCCCTCCCTCTCTGTCTCTCTCTGTCTCTCTTTGTCTCTCTGTCTCTCTCTCTCTCTCTCTCTCTCTCTCTCTCTCTCTCTCTCTCTCTCTCTCTCTCTCTCTCTCTCTCTCTCTCTGTGTGTGTATTTC
>JADBJO010003887.1:27500-35000 GCA_016801955.1 Conus betulinus | reverse complement strand
GAGCACGAATGGTATCTCACTAATTCAACCAGAAAATGCACCAGTTCCTCGGGCCGATCCCAACCGTATCTCCAAACATAGATTGCAGTTTAACGGTTGGTTTGGCTGCTGAAGGTTTGAAACCAGTACCTGCATACGATCAGATCTTTCATATCCTTCATTTTGTACTTGACTGCACCAGCACAGGAGCTCACTTTCTTGTACTCTTTCACTGATACAGTCGAGTGCGTTCATTTCTAGTTTAAAGACTAGATGGACCCTAGTTCTGTTAGCTGTTTATCTTATTGAATCTCATCCCCTCGGAAGATGTTTTTGTTCACTCCACCCCCCCCCCCCCCTCCACACACACACACACACACACACACACACACATCCCCTCCGAACTTCCTCCAACAGTTTCTGTTTCGAAAATACTAAAAACAAAAATCATTTTGAATAGGTTTTGTCAGTATACATCGTGCCTGATTTGCACAAAGAGCAATGCCATCCCCCTTTCTTCATCCACCCACGTTCTCATCACCCCCCCCCCCCCCCCCCCCCCGATCCCCCCACCCCCACACACTTAGGCCTACATACACACACCCTATCCTTTTCGTAGGCTGTTCGACTACGTCAGCTTGTTCCATACTCTGGTAACTGCTGTCCCCATATGTATTGCTTATGTATGTGGCCAAATACAATTATCATTCATGAATACTTGCTTGGGTGGGTCAGTTGTGTGTGTGTGTGTGTGTGTGTGTGTGTGTGTGTGTGTGTGTGTGTGTGTGTGTGTGTGTGTGTGTGCTCCTGTGCTCACGAGTGCGTGCGTGCGTGCGTGCATGTTGGTGTGTGTGTGTGTGTGTGTGTGTGTGTGTGTGTGTGTGTGTGTGTGTGTGTGTGTGTGTGTGTGTTTTGCTCCTGCGCGCACGAGTGCGTGCATGCGTGCATGTGTGTGTGTGTGTGTGTGTGTGTGTGTGTGTGTGTGCGCGCGCATGTATGTGTGTATGTGTGTGTGTGTGTGTGTGTGTGTGTGTGTTTCCTGTTTCACACACACACACACACACACACACACACACACACACACACACACACACACACACACACACATATATATATATATATATATATATATATATATATATATATATATATATATATGTACAAGCAGTCTGTGATAATGTTTTCTCTTTAATGTCAAAACAACGAAAAGTTAATTATAGCAGACAACAGTTTCAGTCAGTCAGTGTTTGTGCACAAAACATCACATAATGTAATTATTTTGCACAGTATTTTTGCTTTGTTTTGTTCATTTCCTTTTTGTTTTTTTTGTTTGTTTGTTTTTTTCTTTATTAAACTCATGCACTGAATTTGAATTCCAGACCCACGCAATGATTTCAAAAGATCTTGTACATCGTGTCCTTGTACGTATGACGCTATCAAAGTCTGAACAGCAGCCTGAATTGTTTACGCTCAGCAGTCACACATGCAGGTAAATTTGTGTGACAGTTGCCGGCTAAATCACTGCTATTGTTCCCTATCTTTCCCGCTTTTTGTGCCTTAACAAACAAAACAAACAAACAAACAAAAAAACCGACAAAAATGCTCGCTAATTTGAAAGTTAAATTTTCCCACCCACCTCCTACCCCCACGCTTCCGCTCCCTCCCTTGCCCCTCATCCCCCCCCCCCCCACCCCCCCCACCCCACCCTACACTGCCCCCCTCCTGTCTTTTTCTACTTCTTCCGCGCGTTTTTCTGCGTCTTTGTAACACGTTATTTTTTTATCTTTTTTTTTTTTTTTCCTTTTCACCATCTTCTCATATGTCTTACCTCCCTTTTCTTACTCTGCCGTACCCATCTCACTCACTGAATGTGATCGACGATCACACACCTCATTTTGCGAAGCTGGATGTACACAAATATTTTTCAGTAGTAGACCATAACTGTTTCCCTTAAAATTACAACTGATTTTCCCCCCCCTTTTCCCAGGATTTTCAACCGTTTTCTTTACAAAATCACATCTATTTTACCTCTCTTCCTGCGGATAATAACTGTTTTCTTATATCCTCCTGGGGAAAAAAAAAAACAGATATTATCTCGAGAAAAATATGACCAGGAGTGAAAATAGCTGTGGTCACTCAAATGTGGCAAGATACCAGGATCACAGCTATTTTCCCTACCGAAATAGTGGTTGTGGTGTGATTCTTTGAGATAACGCTGATAATGACTGTGTTTCTAGAGAAAGCATGTCAAACACTTTTAATCTTTAAGAACAACCAAACAAACAAACAAACAAAAACAGGGAACCGTTAACATTCTCAGGGAAACAGGGGTGATCCTGAAGAATGGCAGCATAACATAGTTTTCGTGGTGGGGTAATTTCTGGCTTCTTAGGGAAATAGACATTGTAGGTTGATGAAGCTAGCATTCTTCAATAAAAAAAAAAAGGGGGGGGGGAGAAAGAAAGAAAGAAAGAAAGACAGAAAGACGGAAAGAAAGAGAAAGAAACAAGGAAAGACAGACAGTCAGACAGAAAGAAAGACAGGGCACAGGGCACACACACACACACACACACACACACACACACACACACACACACACACACACACACACACACACACACACACATCGGAAAAAAAAGAAGCAAATCAGCGTGTGTTTGCGTGCGTGCGTGCGTGCGTGCGTGAGACCGTGAGTGCGTGCGTGTGTGCGTGCGTGCGTGCCTGTGTGCAAATCAACACAAAACAGAGAAATGAAAATTCGACAAATATATCTTTTTCCGACGTGACATACACAAAAACCACAAAATCGATGATACTTAATACAGTCCTCCTCCCAATTAACAGTTAGCAATAATCAACATGTTCTCTCGTAGTGTCCACGTACAGACCGGACAGTCACGTGGTCAACAGTGTCCAGTGACAGAGGGGGGGGGGGGGGGGGTAGTCTTGTAGTGTCCGGTCATGTAGTGTCCAGGTGTCAGAGGGGAGAGTCAGTCCTGTGACAGGTGCAACAGTCATGTGGTCACCAGTGCTGAGGTGGTGGAGTTTTTTCGGCCCACAACTTTTCGGCAAAGAAAATTGATGTACATCCTCTTCGTTCTAAAGTGTGTTCTGTTGTACTTGCTGCCATGGCCTAAGAGAGAGAGAGAGAGAGAGAGAGAGAGAGAGAGAGAGAGAGAGAGAGAGAGAGAGAGAGAGAGAGAGACAGACAGACAGACAGACAGACAGACAGACAGACAGACAGACAGAACAGAGGAGGGGAGGGGGGGTAGGAGGGGGGGGAGGGGGGGGGAAGGTTGGGGGAGGGAAAGAGATATGTCCAAATGTTGTAGTGAAGTCCATCAACATCAAAATGTGCACACACACACACACACACACACACACACACACACACACACACACACACACACACACACACACACACACACACACACACACACACACACACACACACACACACACACACACACACACACACACACACACACACACACACACACACACACACACATACATGTGCGCGCGCGCAGTACTGAGACAGAGAGAGAGACAGACAGACAGACGGACAGAGACAGAGGGAGACAGAGACAAAGAGACAGAGAAAGAAAGGCAGACAGACAGACGGACAGACATAGAGAGTGAGTGAGAGAGAAAGGAGACAGACACAGAGACAGACACAGAGACAGAGATAAAGCTAGACAGATACAGAGACAGAAATGGAGACAGACAGACAGATAGACAGACAGACAGATAGACAGACAGACAGACAGAAAGAAAGAAGAAAGAAAGAAAGAGAGAGGGGGGGAGGTGAGCAAGACAGAGTCAAACAGACAGAAAGAAAGAGAGGGGGGGGAGCAAGACGAAGAGTCAAACAGACAGACAGGGAGAGAAAGGGAGGGCGCAAGACAGAGTCAGAGACAGACAGACAGACAGACAGACAGACAGACAGACAGAGAATTCGAAGCACTGCAGACTTGGGGGACGGTGCCAACTGTCAGCTGCCAACGTCCTTACTACGCCAGTCAGTCACCAGTCCAAGTCAAGTCAGTCACCTTGCTGACGTGACGTGACCTATGGCTACTTCGGTCCAGCCACCAAGGTGAGGAAGAGATAAATGTGGAGGGACAGGTGAGAGTGTCCAGGTGTGTGCGACCACTGTCCGGTTGGCGGTAAAACCTTCGGCCAACGGGTGAGAAAGATGAAGGGAGATTGATTGATGGGGCGGGCGGTGATGCTTCCCGTTACAAGTGTGCACCCCCGCAAACTGTCATAGGGATGCAACACACTGGCACGCTGCGGGCGCACGTGCACTCGCATGCACACACAACATAATCACACACATACATATACGCAAGCGCGCGCACGTACGCACGCATGCACGCATGTACACACACACACACACACACACACACACACACACACACACACACACACACACACACACACACACGTGCTGAGAGAGAGACAGAGAGAGAGAGAGAGAGAGAGAGAGAGAGAGAGAGAGAGAGAGAGAGACAGACAGACAGACAGACAGACAGACTGAGACTCAAGATCATTTATTCACATTTCAGTCCATAGCCCCACTTGAAGGGGTTTGCGAGTTAATTACAGGTGAGGAAGAGATGAATGTGGAGTGTCAGGTGAGACTGTCGAGGTGTGTGACCACTGTCCAGCTGGCAGTAAAACCTACGGCCAATGGGTGAGAAAGATGAGGGAGATTGATGATGGGGCGATGGTGCTTCACGTTACGTGTAAGTACCTCTCCATGTGTCGCAGGGATACAACACACAGGAACGTAGGCACGCGCACACACAACACACACGGCGCGCGTGCGCGTGCTCACACGATGCATGTACAAATCACGGGCACACACACACACACACACACACACACACACACACACGCGCGCGCGCGCACGCACTCTTGCTCAGTTTGTCAATTTTCTTTTTTCTCCTCTTCTATTTCATGTTTATTTTTCATTACTCTCTACTGCTTTCTGTCTCTATGGAGAATTTTTCTGTCTCTGTTCTGAAAAGTCTCATGAATTTTCTCTTATAATAGTTCATATCTGTCAGCTTTTTTTTTTTTTTTTTTCTTTTTTTTTTCTTTTTTTGTCGTTGTGCTGTTGTTGTTTCTGTTGTTGTTGTTGTTGTTGCTGTTGTTGTGTTGTTGTTATTGTTGTTGTTGTTCTTGTTGTTCTTGTTGTTGTTGTTGTTGTTGTCATTGTTGTTGTTCTCTGGCGATTTGCTAGTGAACGTTTTGCGCGTCAGTCGGGTTAAACACTAGCTCAACAGTGTCTAAATGCCCGTGTGGTTTTTGTAAGCGTCTCGTATGGCATCGACATGTTTGTTTTGACGTTTCTTTGCGCTCCCAGCGCAGTCTAATTTCGGTGTGCCTTTGGATGCCCATGCGTTTTGCTACTATGTCCTGACCGTTTGTGTTGTTTCTTTGTTCTGCAGATTCTTTTTTTTTTTTTTAATGGTCTGAGTCGTGTGTGATGTGGCCTCTTCTCTTGTGTGAATCTGACAGTTCCTCAAAATCGTCTGCGTGGCTGGTTGGGTTATAATGATGAATAAGTTAAAAAAAAATTTGAAAAAGGGATATAAATAAAAAATATAAAGCAAAGTGCATACTGCGCGGCAAAAGTGTATCACACTGTGACAGAAATATGCAGGGAGGCCTTTGTCTCTGTCTCTCATAGATTAATATGATCCAAATTAATGTATTCACATTTCCTTCTGTGAAGCATCAAAGGGGGGGGGCAAAAAAAACGTCCTCAGCGAATTTTGAAGGAGTATATCTTATCTTCCTAGCTGACACTGAGAGAGAGAGAGAGAGAGAGACAGACAGACAGACAGACAGACAGACAGACAGAGAGACAGACAGACAGACAGACAGACAGAGACAGACAGACAGACAGAGAGGAGGGAGTGAGGGGTGGGAGAGACAGGGAGAGAGAGAGCAGGGATGGGAGGAGAGATAGGGGGGGGGTGGGTGGCACAGGAGAGCAGGGAGCGAGAGAGCCTGCAGCAACTAGTCTCCATCAGGATGAAAACCCATTTTCTACCTGTGGGGTCTGTTGCCACCCCCCGCCCCTCCCCACCCCCTTCCCCTGCCCCGTCTCCGTTCTCCGCTCTTCATCTATTAACCCTCGCCCCCCCCCCCCCCCCGGTTTCACCGCCTCCACCCCATCCCACCCCCCCCCCCCCCCCCCCCCCCCCTCCATCTCTGCGTTCCTGTTCCTTTCTTCCCTGGCCTGTGGATGATGGCTTGCTGCAGCGTGGTGTCAGGTAGGGAGGTGAACACAGTATTCTGCCCCTGGCCCTAAGGCCCGTTGTCTCTTGTTCTGAAAGCACTACAGCCAGCAGCCAGAACGCCGTGTGAGAACAGAGGGGTCGTACAGACCAAACTCGTCATCTTCTCTGGTGCTTTATCAGTACTGCAGGCTGTTAAAAATCCTCGAAACAAGGAACTCAACTCCTTTGTCTATACCCTGGCCATTCTGCAGCAGTCCACTCAGAATACTGTCATCCAGTGCATACCCTCACACTGCAATATATATGGCAATGATGAAGCTGACCAACTGGCTAAGGAAGGACGACAGCAGCCCCAACTTGAGCAGGAAGTCTCCTTTGAAGAAATCAGAAGCATTATCAAGGAGAAGCAAAAAAGAAGATGTATTGAGCAGCAACCAGACTTCAACAAGAAGGATACATACTACCTGCTGCCCAGATTAGACCAAGTGAACATTGTGAGACTGTGGACAGGGCACTCCAGACTGCCAGACTGAGACATCACATGTTCACAAGATTCCACACTGGCGAGTCTTCAAGTTGCCCATGCGATACAGCCCTATTGACAGTGGAACACTTCCTGCAGGACTGTCCCACACATGAGAAGCTGAGGGCAGAGACCTGGCCTACCAACACACTGATGAGGGAAAAACTTTATGGATCACTGGAGGGCCTCCCGCCGTACGGCAGTCTTCGTCAGTGCCTCTGGGTTTCCTGTCTGAGTGAACGACGAAGAAGAAGAAGAAAGAAGAAGCAGGTGACCAGTCCATACCTTTTCCGCCATTCTCGGCCAGTGCAGCGACAGCATCGACAGCGACAGGCAGGATTCACCGCGCGTCCAGTACGTCCCGGACAGCAATGCGTGGGTGTATGTCGGGGAAATTCACTTCCGGTTTTCAAAACATCGACTTTCTGCAAGTGAAATGAAAAACTGCTCGTGCTTAATTTCTACGTGCCTATACAAAATCGGAGACGTTTGAGATTGATGATCTATGAATATTGTTCTAGGACATGCCTCCATTTTGGAACTTTTAATAATAACGGTCGTATGACTCTGAAGACAGATTTGTGAATCTGTATCGGAACGTAAAGACTGTAATTGTCACCAGAATCAACCTTCTCTCTGTCTGGATCTGATTCAAGGCGAAACCATTCATCTCGGTTAGCGTGCAATGGTGTTCTGACCCTTCCCAAAATGGCCAGTTGTCAAGTGTAGTTCGAGAGGCAT
>JADBJO010003887.1:10000-22500 GCA_016801955.1 Conus betulinus | reverse complement strand
CTTTACTGTCATCTACTCTGCCTGTGGTTACTGTGGTCTTCTTTACTGTCTCCATTCTGCCTGTGGTTACTGTGGTCTTCTTTACTGTCTCTCTACTCTGCCTGTGGTTACTGTGGTCTTCTTTTACTGTCCTCTACTATTCTGCCTGTTGTTACTGTGATCTTCTTTACTGTCCTCCATTCTGCCTGTCGTTACTGTGGTCTTCTTTACTGTTCTCTACTTCTGCCTGTTGTTACTGTGGTCTTCTTTACTGTCCTCTACTCCGCCTGTTGTTACTGTGATCTTCTTTACTGTCCTCCATTCTGCCTGTGTTACTGTGGTCTTCTTTACCGTCTGTATGTTCACTGGCTGTAATTCTACCTGTTGTTAGTTGGGGTCTTCTTTACTGTCCTCCTACTCTGCCTGTTGTTACTGTGGTCTTTTTTACTTTCTTTCCGTTCTTCGCTGTGTTGTTACTGTTAGTGTGGTCGTCTTTACCGTCTTTCCTTCACTGGCTGTGTCATTCTAGCTGTTGTTTAGTGTGGTCTTCTTTTACTGTCCTCCATTCGTGCACTGCTTGCTGTGATTCTGCCTGTTGTTAGTGGTGTCCTTCTTAATGTCCCGGTACTCTTTCCCCGCCTGTGTTGGGCATATCAGTTTTCTGCCTTTGTTCTGTGGTCTTCTTTCAACAGTCTTTTCTTCTTCCCGTCGCTCTAAATTAAATACAAGAAATGTTATCGTTGTTCGTCTGTCTCGTCGTCGTCGTCGTCGTTTTGTTGATATTGTTGTTTGTTGTTGTGTTCTTCTTCTTCTTTTTCTTCTTCTTCTGTTCTTCTTCTTCTTCTTCTTCTTCTCCTTAATGTTACCTCCTCCTCTGTCCTCCGCATCTTCTGTTCTTTCTCTTCTTCTTCCTTCTTTCTTCTTCTTCGTCTTTTCTTCCTTCAAACTTCTTCTTTCTTCTTCCTCGTTCTTTTTTCTGTTTGTTCTTCTTCTTTTCTCTCTTTCTTCTTCGTCGCACACTTCTTCTTCTTCCCATCGTCAGCCTTTTCTTCCCTCTTCTTCGGGGTTCTTTAATCTATCCTTCTTCTCGTCTTCTTCTTCTTCTTTCTTCTTGTTTCTGTTCTTCTTCTTCTTCTTTCTTCTTTGGTCCTTCTTCTCTCTCTTCTTTTTTTTTAACCACTTCTTTCTTCTTCTTCTTTCTCTTCTTCGTTTTCGTCTTCGTCTTCGTCGTCTGTCGTCGTCTCCTTCGTCGGTCCTTTCGTTCCTCGTCGTATGTCGTTTCTTCTTCTTCTTCTTCTTCTTCTTCTTCTTCGTCGGCTCGTCGTCGTCCTCGTCGTCGTCGTCGGTCGTCTACCTCTCCTCGTCTCCTTCCGTCTTCTCGTTTTCGTTCTTCGTCATCGTCGTCGAACGGTCCTTCCTTCTTTTCTTTCTTCTTCTTCTTCTTCTTCTTCTCTCGTTCTCGTCGTCTCGTCGTCTCGTCGTCGTCTTCGTTTCGTCGTCGTCGTTCTTCGTCATCTTCGTTCGTCATCGTCTTCGTCTCGACTTCTTCTTTCTTTTTTTTCTTCTCTTCTTCTTCTTCTTCTTGCAATCTGGCAACTAGGTAGTAAAAACATTCGTCTAACGTGGGACACTTGCTGGCCATTTTGTAGTCTCTGCCTGCTTAAGTGTGTGTGTGTGTGTGTGTGTGTGTGTGTGTGTGTGTGTGTGTGTGTGTGTGTGTGTGTGTGTGCGTGCGTGCGTGCGTGTGTGTGTGTGTGTGTGTGTGTGTGTGTGTGTGTGTGTGGTTGTGTGTGTGTGTGTGTATTTTGTTACACTGAACCATTCTCTCTCATATTGCTTTACCTTTTCTGTCTTTCTTTCTTCTTATACCGGGAATGATAAATTAAATCTGCATGGCTGGCGTTCTCCACGCGGCCAGGTCCTATCCGCCCTCAGGAGGTCAATAAATTAGATGCTGCGTCATTTATTATGTATGCATTGCGTCTTTTGTTTTTTTTTTTATTTTATTTATTTATTTTTTTTTTTTACCTTTTTCGCGACGTGAATTTTTTTTTTTCTTTTTTTTTTTCCTTTCTTCTTTTCTTTTTTCAGATGTGATTTTTTTTGTTCTTTTTGATGATGCGACTGCTGGTTTTTTTTTCTCTCCTCTCCAAGATTTGATCTTTTTCTTTTTTTTTTTTTTTTTGTTCAGAACGTGACGTCTTTTTTTTTTTGTTTTGTTTTCAGGATTTGATTTTTCTTCCCCTTTATTCAAGATGTTACCTTTCTCCTTTGTTCAGAATGCAACTTATTTTTTTTTCTATTTGCTCTAACGGTTTTTGAAATAGTCCTGTATGGTCCGCTAGAATATAGCAATAATATGAAAATGATAATGATAATAATAACAATGATAATGATATTGATAACATAATAATGATAATAACAATACTGATGATGATAATGATAACAACAATAATGAGAAGAAGAAGACTATAACAATAACAACAATGATAGTAATAATAATAATGATAATGGTAATAATAATAATAATAATTATTATATTATTATTATTATTCTCATTATACAAAATGGTAATGATAAATATAACTACAGACTGTATATATGTAAGCTTATCAATTCTCTTTTATCCTCTATTGTCATCTCTTTATTCTACACATTCTTGTTCTTATTTTTGCTATTGTTGCCATTATCCTGTTCAATCTTGTAACAGTTTTCTGATTTTATTTTGTATTTTGTAGAATACAACTGAATAGCGAGGACAGATTCCAAGACTTAGGCGTTGGGTAGAATCTTTACCATCCAGTTATAAAAAGCTTTTTTTTTAGGCTTTAGTCTGGAGAGCTCTCTCTCTCTCTCTCTCTCTCTCTCTCTCTCTCATCCTCTCTCTCTCTCTCTCTCTCTCTCCTCTCTCTCTCTCTCTCTCGTCCTCATCTCTCTCATCTCTCTCTCTCTCTCTCTCTCTCTCTCTCTCTCTCTCTCTCTCTCTCTCTCTCTCTCTCTCTCTCTCTCGTCTCGTCAGCCCAAAATCGGACTGGGCAACAATTTGTCTTCTTACGCGGAAGCATCTGTCCATGGATTAAAATACCGAAGTGTCATCATCAAAACAGGTGCAACGATAAAACTGTCCAGAACACACGATCCTTGTGTTTGGAATGATGGCCGCCATAGTGATAAATCCTGTCCAAAATCGGACACATCATGATAGTTTGATGCTTTGTACTCCACTTGCTGTGAATGGCGATGAAAACGACGATGACAAGGAATGGTTCAAGTCTGGCACTGACTAATAATACTTTCAGGGGGAGTCGACCCGCAGACTGGTCAAGGTGGTGTGTCATTAAAAGCAGGCTTTTGAATATGGACGTCAGGATGGTCATCTTAGTTTGTCAAAATGAAGAATTAGATTTCAGCCTAGTCAATTAAGACTGTCATTGAAAGAAAACTATAGAATCTACATGGCAGGCTGATCAAGCAAGATTGTCACTGCAAACAAACTATAGAATCTACATGGCAGGCTGATCAAGCAAGATTATCACTGAAAGCAAACTATAGAATCTACATGGCAGGCTGGTCAACTTAGACTGTCATTGATTGCAAACTATAGAATTTACACGTCAGACTGGTCAGCTAAGATAGTTGTTGAAAGCAAACTATAGAATCTACACGTCAGGCTGGTTAACTAAGACTGTCACTGAATGCAAACTATAGAATTTACACGTCAGATTGATCAGCTAAGATTGTCGTTGAAAGCGAACTGTTCAATTTACTCTCCAAGCTGGTCAACTTAGTATGCCATTGAAAGGGGACATCAGAATCTAAGAGTTTGAAAATCAAGACGTGGTTGCGCGTTGTGTTGTGAGTCTGTGGAGAGGAGACGGAGGCATCGACATCAGATTCAGAAGTGATGGAAAGCTGTTTAACCTCAAAAGACTCCAGGTAAAAACTAAGGCTATGATAGTCATCATCACCAGGGACTTTCTGTTTGCTGATGACTGCCATCGCAAAAGCTGGCTCAGAAACTGACACTTGCAAAATCAGCATTAACAAGTTTTCCGTAGCCTGCGCCAACTTCGGTCTCACTACAAATACAAAGAAGACGGAAGTTCTGCATGAACCCGCGCCAGGAAGACCGTAACATCACAGTCAACGATGTGAGACTCGCTGCGGTGAGTGAATTCACCTACGTTGGCAGCACACTGTCGCAGAACGTCACCACCGACGATGAAGTGAGCATCAGAAGTGCAAAACCGAGTGCAACGTTTGGCAGACTACACACCGATGTTTGGAAATAGAAGAAGGCATTAGTCTAGAGACCAAGCTGAATAGTTCTCCCCACACTCCTCTATTCATGTGAAACTTGGACAGTGTACCAACGGCATGTCAAGAAGCTGAATCACCTCCACACAACCTGCCTCTGAAGATTATAAAACAACAAACATGGCAGGACACAATCCCAGACACAGATGTGCTCGACCAATCAGGTCTTCCAATTAAGTATCCACACCATCTTGATGCTGTCTCAGCTTCATGGGCAGGTCATGTAGCTCGCATGGCAGACCACCGGCTACCCAAGAGACTCTTCTACAGTGAGCTGCAACAAGGAGTGCGTTCCCATGGAGGTCAGAAGAAACGACACTGCAAAAGCATCATTGAAAGCGTTTAACAACAACCCTGCCACTTGAGAACAAACTGCTATGGATCGAGCTAGATGGCGCTAATATATCCACAAAGGTGTCAGTATATGTGAAGAAAGGAGAACAGCTGCAGCGCAACAAAAGAGACAGGCAAGGAAAGCCCGCGCCAGCAATCTCCCACATTCCCTGTCCAAGCTGTCACCGCACATTCCGTGCACGCGTCGGCTTGATCATCTCACACCTTCAACCCCAAGATGACTGAAGTGGTGCTCGTCGACTTGACGGACAAGCAACAGAACAGTGTGCTCTTGTGTAGTGTAGTCTGATGTCGTGTGGTTGCGTTGTATTGAGTTTGTGTTCAGATTTGTGTTGTGTGGTCTTGTGTTGTATTGAGTTTGTGTTCAGATTTGTGTTGTGTGGTCTTGTGTTGTATTGAGATTGTGTTCAGATTGTGTTGTGTGGTCTTGTGTTGTATTGAGTTTGTGTTCAGATTTGTGTTGTGTGGTTGTGTTGTATTGAGTTTGTGTTCAGATTGTGTTGTGTGGTCTTATAATGTTGTAGTGCATTATATGGACTGATGCGTCTTGTCTTCTATTGTGTTGCTCATTTTGTTTGTTTTGTTTTGTTTTGTTTTGTTTTTTTGCTTTGTTTGTTGTGTGGTCTTTTATGGTGTGTATATTGTTCAATAACGTATTTTATTGTCGTGTACCACTTTGCGTTGTGCTGCATTCCCCTTTGCTGCGCTGTATTGCATTTCATCTTAGTGTATTCATTGTGTTGTATTATACTGTATTGTGTTTCATCTTAGTATAGTCATTGTGTGTATTGTATTGAATTGCATCTAATTGTACTGAACTGGACTGTACTCCATTGTGTCATAGTCTTTGTCAAATTCAGGCTTTTTCTTTGCGACGAAAATCCTTTAAAGTATGGCCACCCCCTCCCTGTCTCGCCCTCTCTGGACCCTTTCCCTATCCCTCTCGTCTTCCTCGTCTTATACCCCACCTCCATCCCCCATTCCGCACCCGTCCTCCGTTTCTTCTTCCTTTATCCCCCCACCCCCTAGCTCCACCTCCATGCCCTCTTCCTCTCTGCATGCGTGCTTACTGTTCTGGACTATTTCGCCGATGTCGATTTTCCTCAAGAATGCTGCTAAAGGATAAAGATGTAAAACGGACAGGAATAGACCTAATCGGGGAGGGGGGGGGGTGGGTTGTGGGGGGGGGGGGGGGCGAAAAAAAAATCTAAAACAAAACAAAAAAAAACAACATCAGGGGAAGATAATGATCACCTTTCCGTTGCGAACAGAGTTATCTTTCTTAGTTTATATATATCAGCAAATAGACCGTGAGCGTCAGATATTTCGTTTGAAGCGCGCACGCCATGATGACGATTTGGATATTGACCGCCCACTTCACAGGCATACCGCTTTCACTCCCATGTGTTAGCTTTTTTTTTTTTCTTTCAGGTTAAACTGTTTAGCTGACTGATAGGGCAAAAAATGCTTTGGACGAACCCCACCAGTGGCATCTTGTCCTACGAAAACGACAGGATCACTCTCGGTGAACGCGAATTCTGACACAAATTACCTCCCTTGCAGGTTTCTGAACATCTTAATATCGCATTTCGCTTTCCCCCCCTCAATCGCCTTAATCGGAGTCTCGTTCGCTAAGGCAGGTAACTCACAACTTTCTGGCCAGAGAATCGTTCAGTTGATGTGCGTGCCCTCACGCGTAACTAAGTATAAAAAAAATGTTTGACCTTGTCAAGGGGAGGTCATCCGACTGCCCGCATGAAGTCTTTGTCTGCGCGTTATCCCGACGTGTATGTGATCAGTGATCATATCGTGCACTGTCAGTGGCTGAGTGTGATGGACCTACAGCCAAGCTGTAACACAGCAGGCAGACAAGGAGACTGTTAGTCCAGCAGCAAGTGTGAATTCCTTCGATGCACGCAAAAGACCAGCTGGCAAGAAGCGGCGAAGTTGCCTGATCTCATGTCCACTACTGTCTACCAAGAACAGCGCCCCCCCCCCCCCCCCCCCCCCCCCCGTCCCTTGTTGCCATGAGGTCTTTTACGTGCGCCCCCATTCAGGACACTGGTTTCTGTTTTCATCAGAAAGACCAGCAGGTGAATTGCTGAGGTCTCTTTCTTTCTAGAAACCAATCGTGGGGAGTGGTGGGGGTGGGGGGGGGGAGTGAGGGGAAGGGAGGGGGGTGATATACGATGTTGACGAATCACCCAGACGCAGTGGTTAGTAACGCGGACTATCGCTGGAAGATCGGGGGTTTGATTTCCATCAGGGTCGTTTTCTATGTGTGTGTGTGGTGTGTGTTGGTGTTGTTGTGTGTGTGGTGTGTGTGTGTGTGGTGGTGGTGTGGGGAGGGGTGGGGGGAGGGGCGTGGTGGATGTCGGCCCACGACCGGCTAAACCTATCCAATTGTTGAAGTTTGCCCCGCACGCGTAATTTGAAAAGCACATGTTCGAGTTACCTCGGAAGGACACAAGAGGTGGAGTGGGGGGGGGGGGGGGGGGGGGGGGGGGGGTCAGTAGAGAGAGAGGAGAGAGATGAGAGGGGGGGAGGGGGGGGGGGGGGGAGAGGAGAGTCAGCAAGATTATGTATCTTTGATCGCTAATGTAACAATCGCGAGATAAAAAAGCACACCAAAAGAACAGACAAGACGACGACACCGAGAGAACGAAGATTTTGTGCACAAGCGAGTTTTCAAATCAATATTATTGACAAGTGTAACAGCCGACGTGGCCTTTGATACAATTATCAACTCAATGTCTGTCTCAGGGGGTAGGGCGGTCAGAAAGGAAGTCGCTCTAAACCATTGCCTGGGAATCAGCGCCCCTGCTCCTAAAACATAGATTGACCTTTCTGTGAGATTGGCTAAGGAGACGTCGTTTTGTTTTTCTTCTATTTTTCTTTCTTTCTTTGTTAACACTGTGGTATCAACACCGGCACCGAAAGCTGTTGGCGGTTTTGGTCTGAGGGAGGGGGCAAAACAAAAAGACGAAAGAAAAGGGGAAAAATAATATAAAAGAGGGTGAGGTGGAGGGGTAGGGAAGTAGGGGAATAGGGGGAGATGGTAGGTGGAGATAATGGATGGGAGGGAGGACGAGGGGGTTGGGCGTAGAGAAGGACAGGACGAGGGAGATGGCGGGCGAAGTGGGGAGGGGGGGGGGGGGGAGAGGGGGAGAAGGGAGGTGGTGGTACAACACCGTGAACTGAGAAAAGGATCTTGTTGGTGATTTTTTTTGATTCGACGGTTCCAGGGCGCACGGCGCATCCCCCCGCGGCCAAACAGTTCAGGCCCACGCAGGATACACCCCGAACCACGACATGCCACCCCCAAGAACAACCTCACCATCGCTCATTGAGCACTCGCGACCCCCACCCCCGACCCCAACCCTAGCTCTTCTTCCACCCTCCACTCACTCCCTCCATCTGGGTCCTCGTCACTCTCCGTTTCTCAGCATGGAACTCTTTTGCTTGATGTTTCGGGAAGTAGTAGACAATATGGAAAGACAGCACAGTAAAGGGGTAGTTACAGACAAAAGCATGAGGGAGAGAAGAGAGAGAGTGGGGGGTGGGTGGGGGGAGAGGGCGCAGTAGGGGGAAGGGAGATGGAAGATGCGAGGGTAAGAGAGAGACGGATGGAAAGGGCACAACAAGTGCGGGCGTTTGCGTTGCTTGAGAGAGCCACAGAGAGACAGACAGATCGACAGACTGACGGACTGACTGACAGACAGACAGACAGAATGACGGACGGACTCGACTGACGGACAGACAAAAGAGACAGTGTTAAGAGAGCTGGGGAAAAACACAAAAAAAAAACAAAAAATGGGTGGAAGAGACGAGAGAGAGAGAGGAGAGAGACGAGAGAGAGAGGAGGAGGATCGCGTGGGACGGAGAGATGAGGAGCGACAGATACACAGGACACAGAAAACACAGAGGAGACTGATAGAAGACAGACCAGACAGACGGCCGATGAACGAGACGGATGGACAGGCAGACCGAACAAAGAGACAGCGATATGATCAATAAAGAAAAAAAGAGTGCATTGTGCGAGAGGAAAGAGAGAAAGAGAGGGAGACAGCTGGACAGACAGATAGCCGGAGCAGACGGAGCTGCTGAAAGGCGGACAGGAACGGAGGAGATATAATGGCGGAACGAGACGGGGAAAAAGAGAGACAGAATAAGAAAGTAAGGTAAGAGAGGAGAGAGAGAAAAGAGATTGGGCAGGGTTGGCGGGTGGGGGGGGGGGGGGGGGGGGGGAGGGGGGGGGGGTGGGAGAGGGTTGGCTTTATTATATTTTTTGTTTTGTGTAGTTGTGGAGTTTTGTTTTGTGGGAGGTGTTTTGGTGTGCTATTATTGATGAGGGATCTTGTTTTGTTGCTGTTTTTGTTGTATGTTTTTTTGTTTTTATTATTATAGAGAGGAAGGGGAGAGGAGGGAAGAGGAGATGGAGAGGAGAGAGAGGAGCGAACAAAGAAGGCAGAGGAGGTGGCAGATTGCGAAGGAGAGGTGAGAAATGACGAGAGGGGAAGGAGGAGATTGGAGTGGGGAGGCGGGAGAGAAATATTGTAGATAGAGAGAAACAGAAGAAGACCACAGTGGACAGAAGAGGGGAGACCCTAGTGGATATGACTAGGACAGACAGACGGACCAGTGAGGTGGAGACCAGAGACCAGAACAGAGGCTGTGTGAACCCCTGAGCATAAGAAAGAATGTTGTGGTGTGGTGGTGTGTGGTGTAGTGGGTATGTGTGGTGTGTGGTTAACCTGGCCATGTGTGTGTTGCGGACGGGGTGTGGGCATGGGTATGGAATGAGCGCGACGACCCGCGTGCGGTAAGGTGCTGCGCAGGTTTGTATTGGGGTCATCAGTGGTGGGTGAGGGGGGTGGTGAGGCTATATCCGAGTTCTGGATACGCAGGAGAGGAGTAGATAACTTTGTCACATCGCCTTGCGGAAATACATGTTAGTTCGGTGTCCGCTGGGGTATTAAAAGTTAAACAAATGAAACCGTCAACCGCCACCAAAACCTTGTGTGTGTACTGGCAACGAATTATTAACCGGGACAATAGGGCCTGTGCGCATTTGAGGAATTAACCGGTCGAAACACAACTGGTAATCCCCACCGTCCCTTCGCGCACCACACCCACACCCACTTGGTATCCTACTTCGCTGCTCATTCCCGGCCAACCGCCGCTCGCTCCCCTCCCCCCCCCCCCCCCCCCTCCCCCCCTCCCTCTAACGGTTTTCCCGCCGCTCTCCGACTTAACAGGGAGTCTCTGACGATTACAATCTTATAAAAATGACGAAAAATGCAGACCAGCAATAAATGAGGGTGTCTCAAAGTATATGTTCTTTCCTGGTCATATTGCCAGAATATCAGAATGCTTCCGCATTTTCTGAAAGAAAAAAAAAAAAAAGGGAAATAAAAAGCATAGATCGGCACATCTGTTTCCGCAAGTGATGATAAATGATATCTTGTTCACTTCAGGTGTGCGCGGAATACGCGCAGAACACACTCGCTCACACACAGGCATGCAGAGCCTATGACAACACACCACCCCCCTGCTCACCCCCCACCCCCATCTCCACACACACACACACACACACACACACACCACTTCGTAGGCCCCCACACATTACACCCCCCCACCCCCACCCCCCATCCCCACCCCCCACCCCCCAACTCGGTTTATTCGACTTTTCCTATACATTTTCAAAGACTGTTTGATTTACCTGAAAAGAAATGTATAGTGTAGATATGTCATTTTGAGATCAAATTCCACCATGAAAGCTAACCTAGAATGTTCTACGATTACTTCTTTGGTACGTTTTTTTTTTTTCCACATTTAAAAATTGATTTTTTTTTATCCCCGGAAATATACTAGTAAAATGTTGACTTTCGCGTTATTGGTTATCAAGTTAGGGAATCAAGGTTCTTTTTAAAATGTTTTTGACATTAAAAAAAATATGCCGCGACTTATACCAAAACAGTTCGGGTTTACGGAAAGAGTGGGTTCACACACACACACACACACACACACACACACACACACACACACACCACACACACACACACACACACACACAGAGTTTCAATTTCACCGGGTACGTGTTACTGCACGCGCACTTTTCCATAAAATCTACATCACATCTGCTAAGTTCCAAACCATATTACGCGTGATTTAAGATGTTAGAATTGAAAAAAGTGGGTCTCGTAGCTACTGCGAGTTAGCAGATGTTCTGACCTGCGTACTTGCCAAATGCGCTGGTCAGACCTTGGATACTACCAAATATCCGCGCGCGCGCACGCGCGCGCGCGCGCACACACTCTCACTCTCTCTCACACACACACACACACACACACACACACACACACACACACACACACACACACACACACACTTTGTTCCGAAAGACCAGCCGCCGTGGCGAAGTGGTTAGCGTCGCGGACTCCTGGCTGGAGGGTCGTGGGTTCGAATCCCATCAGAGTCATGTGGGTTTTTCTGTCCCGACCGGCTCCTACCCAGAGTTGAGTTTGCTGCGGACTCAGTTGGGAAGACTGGATCACACAGTCGAGTTTCATCCACTTAATGGATGCGTTTCTGAGAGTGTTGCTCAAATTTTCTGACCAACACTGCAGGTGCCTGTATCTCTCGGGCCTGGTTGACGCCGCGATATATTATGAAAGGAAGCGTAGAGTACAGAACCTGTCATGTAGTCTCAGACCGAAATGGAAATCCGTAGCATCATCTTAATCATCCTCATTCTCATCGATCAGCATTTTTAAAAAAAATGTCTCAAATTCTGTGGCCCTTCATGCCCTGCTCTCATGATGACCTCAGTTTCGATGTCCTCTCCACGTCTGTGGCCTTGGTTTGGTTCCGTCGGGGTCACCGGTATCGGCGAGTCCATGGGGGGCTATCGTTGGACGGACGTGGTGGCGCCCTCCGGAGGGAGAGCTCACTCACGCCGGGCTCCGCGACTAAAACAATTATTGTCGTCAGTAGAGGGCTTAGTAGGTGGTGGGTCCTGCGTATGTAGAGATCAGAACAGGCGCCACTGAACACCACACACCGAAGTGACTCGGCAGCAGTGCAGTGTGTCTCCCACGGGTGGGCTGTCTCTTGACGACTTTGACATTGACTGCTTCCTGTGGATTGCCGGTGTCCGGGGCTGCGGCGGGGCCGACCGGGCTGTGGCTGTGGACGGGGTGTCGGAATGAGCGGCGTGGGTGCACTGCCTCTGAGGTTGCGCAGAGGTTGGGACAGCACACACACACACACCACACACACACACACACACACAACACACACACACACACACGCACGCACGCACAAGCACGCACGCACACACACACACACACACCACACACACACACACACACACACACACACACACACACACACGCACACACACACACATGAGGACTATACTATTTTCTGGTACATGCGGAAAATAAAGGTTGAACACCAGTACAAAATAGTTGCGACATGATCCCCAGTTCTTAGAGACAACATTTCTCGTATCTGTATTGAAGATGAAATAAATTTTCAACGGAAAGGAAGTGAAAGTAAGAAACTAGACAGCTGAAAACTTCTTGTTGTTTTTCCTTTCTGTTTCCTCAAGTTTAATATCATTGAAATATTTCACACTTCGTGACTCGCCGCTCTATAAACTATCTTGCCTCTGGTGTAAAAAGCTGTCTTAATTCCTGTTGATAAAGTGACTCATTCTCTCGCTCTCTCTCTCTCTCTCTCTCTCTCTCTCTCTCTCTCTCTCTCTCTCTGAATTAACCTGTCTCCTGTTCTCCCTCCGAATCAGTTTGACTCACTCTTTCTGTGTCTGTCAATCTCCGTGCGTC
>JADBJO010003887.1:0-7500 GCA_016801955.1 Conus betulinus | reverse complement strand
TGAGGGAGGCTGGGTGGGAGAAATTTGAGGATAAGGTGAGAGACCAAGAAGAAGAAACATTTCACACACACACACACGCGCGCGCGTGTGCGCGCGCGCACACGCACGCACGCACGCACGTACGCCCACCCCCCCCCCGCCCGCACCCCCCACCCCACACACACACAGATAAAACACACACACACACACACACACACACACACACACACACACACACACACACACACACACACACAACATATATATATATATATATATAATATATATAAATATATATACACATGCATTATATCTTTATGTATCCATATGTATATTAATATATACACACACACACACACACACACACACACACACATGTACACACACAGATATATATATATATATATATATATATATGTGTTGTGTGTGTGTGTGTGTGTGTGTGTGTGTGTGTGTGTGTGTGGGTGTGTGTGTATGTGGTGTGTGTGTGTGGTGTGTTGTGTGTGGTGTGTGTGTGTGTGTGTGTGTGTGTGTGTGTGTGTGTATAGATAGATAGATAGATACATAGATACATAGATAGATAGATAGATAGATAGATACATACATACCACATACATACATACATAGAACATGATTTTAAAGATAGATAGACTAAATAGATAGATAGATAGATAGACCGATTACGTCCACAACTGTATCTTATAACATGACAAAACAATGGGACTGAATTTCTTTCTATCTAACTATAAAGGTGGGTTAGAGTAGAGAGAGAGGGGAAAGGGGTAAGGGGAGGTGGTAGGGCTGGGAGAGGGGGGGGGTGGGGGGAAGGGGGGGGGAGAGATTACGTTAGTTGTCGAACAAGAAAGAGGGAAAAGGGGAGAGGTGGGGTTGGGGGGGAGATTGTTAGGGGTAGGGGAGAGGAAACACAGGGAAGGTGAAGGAAAAAAAAAAATATGGGTAATATAAGTGGATACGTTCTCAGAGGAATGAATGATTGTATTCAGAGGAACACATGTTTTTACATAAAAGAGGGGGTGGGGGTGGGAAGTGGAGTGAGGGGGGGCAGAATAGGTGGGTAGTGATGGTGAAAAGCACGACAAACTACAACAAACTCTTAAGACTGTCCCAGGTAAACTCATGGATGTGTGGACAACAGAAAGAAGGGGATGGAGAGGATAGATGCTGTGGTTAAAGGGGGTGCAAATAGCCACAGTTAGATTGGATGTACTTTAAATATATTCCATACTTAAGGTTTTGCGAGATATAAGATACCAACAGACAGAGATGTAAGGTACCAACAGACAGAGATGTAAGATGCCAACAGACAGAGATGTAAGATGCCAACAGACAGAGATGTAAGATGCCAACAGACAGAGGTGTAAGATGCCAACAGACAGAGATGTAAGATGCCAACAGACAGAGGGAATGTAAGATGCCAACAGACACAGGTGTAAGATGCCAACAGACAGAGATGTAAGTACCAACAGACAGAGGTGTAAGATGCCAACAGACAGAGATGTAAGATGCCAACAGACAGAGATGCAAGATCCACCAGAGATGCAAGGAACCAGCAGACAGAGATGCAAGATACTTAGAGAGCTGTAAGATACCAACTGACAGGGATGTAAGGTACCAACAGACAGAGAGACGTAAGTTACAAACAAGGTAACATATGCACAGACTCTATGTTATTGACACATTTCTTTCTTCTTTTTCTGTTTTGTTCTGTTCTCTTTCATCAGACCGACGACGGGGCGAAGAACAAAAACATTCAAATAACTCACCAACTAGCCATTCCAAATACTGACCAAATAGCAAAGTAAGGAGTGATGATGAAAAAAAAAAAAATGAAGTCAGTGACTGAAAAAAAATGAAGTCAGTGATTGAAAAAAAAAAAAAGGAAAGAAAAAAAAGAAGTAGAGTAGACAGACTTACACATAAATAAACAACGTTTTTATATCTAGATAAATAGTCTGATACGCACTCAGAATCATAATAAGAATTTTTTTTTAAAAACCTGTTCAACCAAGCAACACAAATTTTCAACAGTTTTCATGTCTGTTTTCTTCCAAATAAATGTGTAAAGGAATAAATCAGAAAACGACCAAATACACATAATTAGCGCAAACAAATAAATAGATGAACAGATAAATATAAAAAAAAAACGTGGTTTCTTGAATCCTGAAATATATATTTTAGAAGCTGATAGAAAACGCTTCCTTTAAGCAAAATTAGACGGTCCACGATCAGTTTTGTTAATTCCTCGACAATATCTGTTACCCCTCTGTTAACCCTAGTTTGAGCATTTCCACATATACAATAGGAGGTCCACATCATTTTGGGAATATTTCTAACAGTAAAAAGCAACCGGGTCTGTGCTAATAGAAACGTGGCTTCTCGGGGAAAGAGTGAGCTCACATACGAAAAAAACAAACCAACCGATATTCGGTGTTTTTTAGCAGTTGGCAAATTCATTCTATAAGGTTATAATTAAAAGAAGCAAGCAAGCAAACAAGCAAGCGCACACTCACTCACCACACACCACACACACACACACACACACACACCACACACACACACACACACACACCCCCACACGCACACGCCACCGCACGCACGCACGCACACACACGCACACACACACACACACACACACACACACACACACACACATACATATACGCACACACGACGCAGACGCTCGCGCACGCACACACACACACACACACACACACACACACACACACCACACACCACACACACCACACACACACACACGCACCCACACCACACACACTATTACTGAGAGAATAGCAAAAGAAAACAAGCACACTCACGTATGGTCTTTCCACGTGGCTTACGAAAAAAAAAAAAGAAAGAAAGAAAAAAAAACCAGCAGCAACAACAACAATAACAAACTTGTTGCTGTCGCATTTAACGAAAAGATAAAGGAACACTCTTTTCCTTTTTTTTTTTTTTTCTCTCCAGCGCACTGGTGTTTTAACCGGTCAACCGAAACTGTTGTTGAAACAATCCACACACACACACACATCACACACACACCAGACAGCATTGGGTAAAAGCTAGGTGGATGGTTTCTGCTGTGCCAATGCTGTCTTCTTTTTGTATCGTCCTGATGGATTGAAGGGCGATGCCCTGTGCTCTCTTCCTTGATGTCTTTAAACGAACGTCACATGACGTGACCTGCAGTGATGGGGATCAGTTTGACGGATCCCCTCGTCTCTCTCTCTCTCTCTGTATATATTATATATATCTATATGTAGTATATATATGATGGGGTATATATATATATATATATGTGTGTGTGTGTGTGGTGTGTGTGTTGTGTGTGTGTGTTGTGTGTGTGTGTAGTAGGGACACGCGCATACGAACATGTGTGGCGTACATGTCGGTCGTCACTTGACTTGCATGAGAGGGTGCATTGATATAATATACACACATGACGTGTTCAGTAACTGCTTCATAGAGTAAACCTTCTTTCCAGTCACCACCTCCAAAAGCTGTGACATCAAAAAGACGTGACGTTGATCATTCCCATGCCCTCAACCCCCCTCCCCCCCCCCCCCACCCCCCTTTACCCTTCTCCTTTACCTTCGTCAATGATCAATTGACCTGACTCCAGTTACTCGTGGATGGCTGTCGGCCTTGGGCAGTAGCAGGCCAGAGATACACTGGACGAGGACACGTGTCCTTCGCCTTTCAATGAGTTAGAAATCCATTGCGCGTATAATTAAAAATAAAAAAAGGCTTTGCCACAACCTCCCTGATCGCCTTGATTCTCTGCCGCAGAGTCTTGTTCCACTGGATTTCCTTTGCCATGCTTCTCCCGCTTACCATTAATATGTATACATACTTACACACACACACACACACACACACACACACACATACACACAGAGATGCACACGCGCCACACGGCACTCGCGCCTGCGCGAGCGGCGACCGCGCCGCACACAAGAGAGAGAGGAGAGAGAGAGAGAGAGAATGGCATAACCAATGTTTAGTACGTAAATACTCATATATCTGACCAGTGCGTTGTTGGGCTAATCCGTAGGCCTCAGACATCTGCGAAGTCGTAAACCATCACACCCCTCTTCTTAAATTCTCTCATCTAAGTCATTAAATCATTTATCCACCAGCTTTATATCATGCGCAGTGGTGGTGTGCGAAACTAGCATATGCCCGGCGTAGCTTTTTGTGTAGAGTATATGGACGGAGTCCGCACACTTGTGCACACATTCTTGATTCAAAACTGAAACAACGAAACTCTGTTTTATAATGCTACACTGCCGAGGTCCCGCGAGACAACACTCGGCGATGTGCGCGACCATGGTTCAAAGGCATGCTACATGACAAGCCAATTGACCGCCTTCGCCGAAGAAGAATGGATCACATGTTGACTCTCTTCCATACCCTGAACGTCTTATGGTTTCGTGCCCGGAGCGGAAGGTTTTTGTGCTGAGCACTGCGCATGCGCACCGGACAGGACTCAGGACGAAGGCGAGTAGTAACGTGAGGAGGAAGCAAGGAGAAATACTTATACTGCCCCTTTTTTATCTTTTGGACAGTAGTCTTACACACCCACCGCTATGTGTACTGGATATGAAAAACTGCTTCTAAAAATTGGCTTCGCACGTCGTGGGGCGGCAGATTGTTTGCCATGGAGCTAGAGATTAAAAGGCCCTGCCTTTGGTTGGTTGCTTTGATGGGTCCTATCTCTCTTTCCTCCATCATTCGGATTCGTTCATCATCACATCTTCATCATCAAATACATCCTTTGTTACTTAGTCTTGCTTATTTGCACATTCACCATCACCACACACACACCACACACACACACTCCCAAGCCCTCCCTCCCCCCACCTCCCTTCCTCGTTCCCTCTACTCTCCCAATCGTATCCATTTAAGACATTACGGACAGAGTTGTGGATCCTGGGTCCCCTCTTAATGTAGATTAACTACGACTGCTGCTCTTGTGTGTGATGTTTGCGGTTGTCTGCGGCTACTACTGACTACTAAACCTACTACTAACCTTACTATGCTGCCCTGGTACCACTATTGCTGCGGTTGCTGCTGCATGCTGCTACTAATACTGTTTTGTGCGACCTGCAGCTGTTGCTTTTACTACTTTTACTACACTTCTGCTTGTTCTTGTTCTTGTTCTCCTCTCCGTCCTCCTCTTCCTCCCTCGATCTCCTCCTCCTCCATTTTGTTCTTATTAGTTGTCTTCCTGTTCCTCTTCTAATCATCATGCATCATCATCATCATCATCATCTATCATCTTTCTTCTTCTTCTTCTTCTTCTTCTTATTCTTCTAATTACTAGTCCTACCCCACCACATACCACCACCACCACCACCATCACCACACTCACCACACTACCACCGCTGTGCTACCACTAACATTACTACAACTACACACTGACCAGTGCTGGTCCTGTTGTTGTTGTTGTTGCTGCTGCGCTACAGTGCTACACCTGCTGTTGCTACTATTGCTATTGCTTATGCTGCTGTTTCTGTAGCTGCTACTGCTAATGAGATTGCCCGCGCTCCGCTGCATGCTGATGGTATCGCTAGCTGCTTTTATTGCTACTGTTTTGCTACTCTGATAAATATTACTACAACGGGACGGACGATGACTGGGACTACCTCTACAACGGCCAACCGCCGCCACCACCACACACCACCACCACTACTAACTACTACTGCTGCTGCATGCTGCTGCTGCTGAGCTGCTGCTGCTGCTGTAGTAGTTAGTAGTAATAGTAGTAGTCCACTCCCCTCTTTCTTCTCTACTGATACTACTACTACTAACTGCTGCTGCGGCTGCTTTCTGCTGCCTGCTGTTGCTGCTGCTGTGCTGCTGCCTACCACCGCCTCTGCTGCTGCTACCATCTGTCACTTGTTCTCCTGCAGTTGGTAGCCCGCCATTAACCGCTGGTGATGCTGATAGCAGTACATCTGAGGCTGAGGTAACAAAACGATGCTCTGCTTTACAAACGTGAGACCACAGCACAGGAAATGGAACCTTGAAACGATGAAGTGTGTAAGTGTTCTTCTGTTGAGAGATTGAGTTGATTCAGTATCATGTCCCCGAATTTAGTGAAGGAAATGTGACATGATGGAGCACCGGAAGACATACAGAGGACAGACAGACAGACAGGTGACAGATACAGAGATGAGACAGAGACGAACCTGAGATTGGTATGGGAGAGAGAGACAGGAGGAGGGAGAGGAAGAGACGGGGATAGAGACAGAGGAGAGAGAGTGAGAAGGAAGAAGTGAGAGGTTCGGCGGGTGGGACATGAGATGCAGACGGAAATGGGCAGAGGGGGTCAGGTTACGGAGGGAGGGGTGGGCGGCCAGCGCGAAAATGAGAGAGAAGGAAAAGAAAACGAAGTTAAATGGAAAAAGAAATGAAAAGAAAGAAAAGAAAGAATGATAGAAAAAGAACAGAGGGACAAGAAAAAAAAAATAGAGACGAGGGAAAGAAAGAAAGAACAATAGCAAGAAGACAGACAGAAAGAAAGATGAATGAATAAAAGAATGACTGACAGATGACTGGCTGATGGCTGACTGGCTGATGGCTGGCTGGGCATGGCTGGCTGAATGATGAAATGACTGACTGGACTGACTGACTGAACTGATGAATGAATGACTGAATGAAACGAAAGAAGAAATAGAAAGGGAAAAAAACGAACCCCAGAACGAATCTGCTCAGTTGCAACAAATCTAAAAAGCATAAATACAGGCGGACAGATATACGGTCAACAGAAAAAGGAGGAAATTTTAACCTTCAGAGGTAAAGAGAGAAGAGAGAGAGAGGAGGAGAGAGACGAGAGGAGAGAGAGAGAGAGAGCGGAGAAAGACAGACGGAGAGAGACAGACAGACGGACAGACAGACAAACAGGCAGGACAGAGAGGGAGAGGAGTGAACAGAGAAGAGAACGAGAGAGGAGAGAAGAGATGAGAGAGAGGAGAGAGGCGAGAGAGAGAGAGAGTGGGGGAGGAGGACCAGAGAGTTATGTTACAGACTTCACCAAAACATGGTGAGGGGAACTCATCGCGGGCTTATGATTGGTAAAAAACATTAGCCAAGCCCAGAGATTTGCAGATGAAGGGGAAGAATAAGGGTGAGGAGATGAAGAGCGGAAAGAAAAGGAGAGGAAGAGAAGAGAAGAGAAGAGAGATAGAGAAGAGAGAGCGAGAGCGAAGAGAGAGAGATATAGAGGAGAGAAAGAAACAAGAAAGAAAACAAACACAAAAAAAAAAAAAAAAAAAAAAAAAAAAAACAAAAAAAAAAAAACAAATAAAAAAAAAAAAAAAAAAAAAAAAAAAAAAAAAAATAACACAAAATAAAAAAAAAGATAAAATTAAAAAAAAACAAAAAAAAAGAAAAAACACACAAAAAAAACAAAAAACACAAAAAACAAAAAAAAAAAAAAAAATAAAAAAAAAAAAAACGAAAAAAAAAAAAACACACAAAAAAAAACAAGAACAA
>JADBJO010003886.1:222500-223646 GCA_016801955.1 Conus betulinus | reverse complement strand
GATGATCCTGTTGGTAGGGAAGAACGAAGTTCAGCTTTTGTCCCAAACCTCCTGCTTGTCATCATTAAGTCCACTGCGTAGAGAACTGAGTTTCGAATTCTTTTGTATCAGTATTCTCTCTTCACTGAGTCTTTAGTTCTCTATACGGACGGCTAACCTTTCTGTAAGTCTTCTGTTTGATAACATTAAGTGTCACCGTAATAAAGGAAATGGGGTTAATTTTGTTTTTCATGTCAGAGACATCTTCCATCATTCAGTGTGTCCGAGCAACATTTAACCTGAGCTATAACCCACAGCTTGTTACGATAGTTTACAGCGTAGGGAAATTGGTTTGATATTCTTTTTGTGTCTCAGACATTCCCATCGCTGAGTCTGGAGTTTTCTACCATGAGAAATGGCTAACTTCAGCCTCTGCCTAAACCGTTCCGTTTTTTTTTTCTAACTTTGAGTCCAATGCAAAAAAACAAACAAACAAACAAACAAACAAACAAAAAAACACACAAGAAAAAACAGAGGTCGATTTCAAACCCTTCTGTCCTCAGTCTCCATCACTGAGTCTATAGATCTCTGCCACGAGGACAGATGAGTTCAGCCCTCTGCCCACACCTTCTATATATCTATTGTGAACTGTACGTCCAGTGTGTAAAGAAGCAAGCTTAATATTCTCTTCCATCGAGTGTCTCCCCATCGCTCTGTCCGGAGCTCTGAGCCACGGGGTAGACATTACTTCAGCCTTTGCCCAGACATTCTGTTTGTCAACAGTAAGTCAACGGGAGCGAGAGAGGAAATCAGTTTAATATTTTTTCTCTCTCGAGGTTCTCTCACATCATTCAGTTTGGCGCTCTCTGGCCAAAAGAAAACGCTAACTTCAGCCTTTGGCCAAGCGTTTCGGTGTGTTTGAACTGAAAAACTCACTGCGAAAGGAAGTGCATTTCATATCAATTTCTTTGGAAAAAAAAAAGCTCGCATCACTGAGTTTAGAGTTTACAGCCGCAAGGAAACACCTAACTTCAGCTTTTAACCCGACCTTCTCTTTGGGAGCTACAAGTGCAGTGCGTAAGGAAACCAGTTCAATATTCATTTTTCTCGCAAATCTCCCATCACATCAGTCTTGCATTCTCGGCCACAAGAAAACCATCGTGTAAG
>JADBJO010003886.1:212500-215000 GCA_016801955.1 Conus betulinus | reverse complement strand
ATCATCATCATCATCGTCATCACTGTGAACACAATACATCATCACACAGATCTCTGACAGTCGAGGTTAGAAGGCGAAAGCTAGGACCACTCTAGAGGGATAGAAGATCAGAAGTAAGGGAAGGTGGAGGGGGGGTGGGGGGGAGGATCGATAGAAAAGAGGTTAGGAGGTGGGAGGAGGGCGACGGGTGGGGGGGGGGGGGGAGGAGGAGGGAAATCGGAGTTGAGTTACGATGCCAGTCGCTAGCATGGAGAGAGGGGGCATATTGGGATGAAAATAATAAACGGTTTCCTCGGGACGCATCGAGTGATAATAATAAGAATCTGCCGCCTCCTTACTTTTCGATCCACCGGAATGATCATCCCCCCTCGGAAGGAAGGAAGGGGGCGAGTTGGGAAAAGGAGAGGGGGAGTGAGGGATGGGGATAGAAAGGGGGCGTTTCTTTTTTTTCTTTTGTATTCCAAGTTCTCATACAACAGGGAGTACCTCAGAAAGGGAACGAAGAAATGCTCTGTATGTGTGTGGTGTGTGTGTTTGCGTGTGTGTGTGTGTGTGTGTGTGTGTGTGTGTGTGTGTGTGTGTGTGTGTGTGTGTGTGTGTGTGTGTGTGCTAGTGTGTCCGTCCGTCCGTCCGTCCGTGGTCAAAATGTGTTCCACTCGCTCTCAGACAAAACTACTGGACCGATCTTTCTGAAAATTTGTAGGTATGTTCATTATGGGTCACGGATGATGCCCGATGTTTTAGTTTACCCCTTTATCCGTTACTAACGGCTGTAACGGCCAGTAACGGTTTTTCTTCCTTATGGAATATCTCAGAAAGTACTCGGCCGATCTTTGTGAGAATTAGCAGGTATGTTCACTATGGGTTACGACGATGCCCGATGTTTCAGTTTACCGTTATAGCCGTTACTAACGGTTGTAACGGCCAGTAACGGTTTTTCTTCTTTATGGAATATCTCAGAAAGCACTTCGTTGATCTTTCTGAAAATTTGTAGGTATGTTCATTATGGGTCACGGATGATACTCGATGTTTTAGTTTACCGTTTTAGCTGTTACTAACGGCTATAACTGCCCATAATGGTTTTTCTTCTTTATGGAATATCCCATAAAGTACTTGGCCGATCTTTCTAAAAATTTAAACTGCTTGTCTGTCTGTCTCTGTCTCTCTCTCTTCTGTCTCTGTCTCTCTCTCCTCTGTCTCTCTCTCTCTCTCTCTCTCTCTCTATCTCTCTCTCCTCTCTCTCTCTGTCCGCCCCCTCCTCGCTAATTTCGACCAGACTTGAGATATATTTCAGCTTGTGATTTCTGATCAAATTTAAGTCGAGTAGTTTTTATTTAATTTGTTTTTTAATTTTTTTGGTTTTGTTTTGTTTTTGTCATGTTTTTAAGGACACGGCCAGCCCTTGTTTTCCACATAGAAGAGACGTCTGTTTCCTCCACAAAATGTGTGTGTGTGTGTGTGTGTGTGTGTGTGTTGTGTGTGTGTGTGTGTGTGTGTGTGTGTGTGTGTGTTGGAGAGAGAGAGAGAGAGAGATGTATATATGCATGCACATACATACATGCATAGAGATACATAGGTACACACACACAGACATACATACATGCATACATAGATACATACATACGTAATAGACACATACGTACTTACTTAGTTACGTACTTACTTACTTACTAACTTAGTTACTTACATACTTAGAAGAAAGATTAAACTCTGCAATCGCTCTTCACTAAGAAATGATTATTCAGCCGCCTCGGTTCTCTTCCACACACACACACACACACACACACACACACACAACACACACACACACACACACACACACACACACACTTGTGTTTCCATGGAGACGATCCGTCTCAGTCTCTTCCTTTTTCTTTTACCGTGTCTGTGCCTCTGTCTATCCCTCTCCGGTCCTCTCTGATGACAACTTGGCCTTTGGCCCCCTTCCACATCCCTCCACTGATGACCTTCCCCCTTCCAACATCCTTCCCTCCCTTCCTAGCCCATCATCTACCGTGCAGTCTCCCTCCACCCACTTGCCAGTTCTTGCTCCTCTTCTGTAGTAGTGCAGCCCAAGTCCACTGCACATGAAAGCATCCCAGAGTTCTTGATTTGTGTGGCCTAAGGCCTATGCACGCTCACGTGTTTCTGATTCCCGAGAGTCTCTCTCTCTCTTCTCTCTCCTCTCTCCTCTCTCTCTCTCTCTCTCTCTCTCTCTCTCTCTCTCGCTCTCTCTCTCTCTCTCTCTCTCTCCTCTTCCGTACTGCATTACTCCTGTGCGTGAGCACATAAGGAAATGTTACGAATTTATTTGTTTTGTTACCCTTTGATTTTATACACACTAGGAATGAATGTGTATTTGTTTGCAGGAAAAAGAAGAGGGAAATGTTATTGTTCTGTTACCCCCGCCCCCCCCCCCTTGTCAAAAGATCTCTATAGTAATGACAATAAAACATCAAGTCTCTCTCTCTCTCTCTCTGTCTGTCTGTCTCTCTCTCTC
>JADBJO010003886.1:190000-192500 GCA_016801955.1 Conus betulinus | reverse complement strand
GTGTGTGTGTGTGTGTGTGTGTGTGTGTGTGTGTGTGTGTGTGTACTCGGATGCACGCGCGCGCCCACCTTGTGCATGTGAAGTGTAGCACGTGTAAATTGTCTTATGTATTTTCTAGTTTTTTTTTTACGTTGGGTCTAGACAAGTCTTTGCTCTTGCTCTTCACTCTTTGCGGTTTCGATGTTGTTATCCGCCTTTTTTTTTTTTTTTTAATTATGATGTAAGATTTCTTACTTTAAGGTTTTCGGTTAGATAAACACGCAATCATGCAACGGCAAACATTGAGCTATATACGTTAACACATACTCGTCCAAAACAGATCTTAAAAAGAACATAATTATTGGAACACAGGCTAATGGTAGTTTAAATTTAGGATGTTTTCTGCGTTCCATTCTGTGAGCGTGCATTTCAATTGGTGTTGTAAAGCGCTTTGTAGTGTCGGAGTGCGCTGTTGATATGTCTTATTATTACTACCATATAGGAGTAAGCGACTTAACGTAAACTGCTGGACTTCAAATTTGGCGAGTAGTTGGATCTTGAACTTGTTCACACTAGCAGCTTGGTCTTGTGGTCATATTTTCGGCGAGTTGCAAGTAGTACTGGTTTATAATGTTTTTCCCTGCACGTCTCAAAACCTAAAACTATAAACACCTTACGACCTGCAGTTTATCAGGATCTCAAGCCACGCCAACTAGCAGAAGTGAAGAGTAGCACCAAGGCTTCAGAGTTTGGCGGGTCAAATCTGGACACAGTTTAAACCACGATACTCATTGTGTTTCAATTTCGTTATACTGTCTGAAGATTGCGAGGTGCGAGGTCGTTGCACACACATTGGGGAGTTTTCCCCCTTTGATTTAAATTCAGAATGAGAGACAGACAGACAGACAGACAGACAGGGAGACAGAGAGAGTTTCTTTTAATTGACATGTTCCCCATTACATCAAATAATATTATCTTAATACGTATTGCCTTAGCTCGTCCATCGGTGAGATCACTATTGCCCTCCATCCTCTTCTCTCCGTGCCCCTGCGGGAGTGCATTACACTAGTCATAATAGGAAGGAAAATATTGTTCGTTTATTTTGCCCGTCTCCTTTGTTTGTTTGTTTGTCTGTCTGTCACGCGTCAAAACCGTTCAACCGATTCTAACCACCCTTGGTGGAAAGATGGCATGTGACCCAGGGGCGAAACCCATTACATTTTGGTACGGATCCGGTTCAAAGACGGGATACAGGATCTGTTCAGCAAAAGGATTGCAGATTTTTCCATTGAACGTGAACACGATCACGTTACACTTCAGAAATGACAAATTTGTGTAAAGTGATGTATTTTCATGGAATTGGAAGACTTTCAAAGGATATGAATGTTGACTTTCAGAATGATCATGTTCACAGGACGTAAATCTTTCGGTCTTTAGTCACTGTTATTTCGCTTGCTAGGGAAATCATGTTGTTGTCAGTCATGTAGTGACTTGATCTCAGAAGTAAAAAGAAAAAGTCAACAAGCGAAAAACGTCTGTCTGCTGATCGTGTGTGTGTGTGTGTGTGTGTGTGTGTGTGTGTGTGTGTGTGTGTGTGTGTGTGTGTGTGTGTGTTGTTGTTGTTGTTGTTGTTGTTGTTGTTGTTGTTGTTGTTGTTGTTGTTGTTGTCGTTGTTGTTGTTGTGTTGGGCGGTGGTGATGTGGTGGTGGGTTTTATTCCCTGCCACAGTGAAGATACCCTTTTCCCTTACATATTGCACAAAGGACTGACCAAGGAATCGTTGCATCTGGGTGGAGGGTCCGCGCACTTCTGAATGCCTTTACCGTTATAAATATTATTTATCATTATCATTATTATCATTATCATTGTTATTATTGTTATGATCATCATCATTAATTATTATTATTATTATTATTATTTTTTTTTGTGTTGTTGTACTTCTTCTTCTTCTTCTTCTTCTTCTTGCACGGAATAGAGAAAACCACGAGTGCCGGAGTCAAACTGCTGTCTGAGTACACACACTGCATGAGTGCTCGGATAGCAGTTTGGTTCCGGCAGTTTTGCAAGCAAAGCAAGCAATGGTTGCAAACTAACATCGTAAAAGGCTCACACTCTTAACAAATTATTCCAAGACCGCAGCCTGGAGGGGGGCCGTCATCGCAATCAGAGAATACTTCCGTTAGAGCCGTTGTGGCGCGTTGGTTAGCGTCATGAATGACGAGCTTGTGGTAGATCGTGGACCTGATTACCATCAGAACCATTTGTTTGTGCGGATTTCGGCATAGTTCATGGAGACTAACGTTGAACGGATGTTAACGACCAATCTGTCGCCCCTGCCCAACTTGTCGCCCGAAGCCCCTCTTCGGGGGACGTTCACTCACGCTGGCCCCTTGACTAAGACATTATTGTCGTCTGGAGGGTGGCTCAGCAGGTGGTGGTACTGCGTGTCTTGGATCAGAACATGTACTCCTAAACGCCTCCAAAGTGACTCGGCAGTCGTGCCGTGTCTGCTGTGTTGTGC
>JADBJO010003886.1:167500-170000 GCA_016801955.1 Conus betulinus | reverse complement strand
TCGGCACTTCTTTTTTTGTGTGTGTGAATAAATTTAGTTGGATATCAAGCTATGAGGTCTGTGTGGAGCTTTTTTTTTTCATTGTGCAAAAAAATTCGCACGTGAGAGAGAGAGAGAGAGAGAGAGAGAGAGAGAGAGAGAGAGAGAGAGAGAGATCTACGTTTATATATATATATATATATATTATGTCTATGAATAGACAATGTGCAGGGGTTTTTTTTTTTTTTTCTAAACTACAAAATTCGGACAGAGAGAGAGAGAGAGAGAGAGAGAGATGTGTGTGTGTGTGTGTGTGTGTGTGAGGTGGTGAGAGAGTGTGTGTGAGAGAGAGAGAGAGAGAGAGAGAGAGAGAGAGCAGCAGAATTCTCTCGTAGTCGCCAAAATTCTAAGGCATTGTTATGGAAGTATGTTAAAAACAAAAACAAACAAAACAAGCAAACAAACAAACAAAAAAGGTTTAGCTAATCTCGTACAGGAGTTACAATATTATGAGACTAGAGAGCAATGCCCACGTGACAACCCCCTCCCTTTTTTTTTTTTTTTTTTTTGTTTTGTTTTGAAAGTGTATATTGATTATTCAAAAATCGGATAGGATCATTTGCAGCACCAGCTGAAGTGCGAGTTTGTCTGGCGCTAATCAAAGGAACGGTCACAAGATTTTGCAAGTTACGTGCCCTGACACAGTGGCCTTTGCAATGGCAGGAATTGCCAGTTCCGCTGCTGCCAGAAACTCTTTTCCTGCGCTGAAGTCGAGAACGTGGGCAGTGTTTTGACGTTAGTCACGCAACAAAGAAAAAGCACTACACAGACTTATACATACTAACATCCCTCCAGTTTGCTTATTCACAGATATAAATGTGGAGTTTGGTACCCCCACTCTCTGTCGGTCTGTCTGTCTGTTCTGTCTGTCTGTCTGTCGTCTCTCCTCTCTCTTCTCTCTCTCCCTCCCCCGCTCTCTTCTCTCTCTCTCTCATCTCTCTCTCTCGTCTCTCCTCTCTCGTTCTCTCAAATCTCCGCTCCTCTCTCTCTCAGTCCTCTCTCTTCTCTCTTTGCTCTCCTCACTCTTAGCAATACCGAACGGCTAAGCCCTTCCCCCCTTCAAATCGTTTTTGAGTAGTTCACTACTGTACGTTGTAAATTTACAGTCACTAGCTGCTGACTTCAACCAAGATGTCCTTCATACTGCTGGGCGTGTTTCATGTTTGGCCCCAGCTGAGGAAAGACAAGAAGGCAAGATGATGAAAAGATAACAAGACTGATAACAAGATAGCCAAGCGGGCGGTATCATTCAAAGAATCACCCAGAATAGCAGAAGCCCCTCGCCTTCTCTCCCCTCGCTCTCCATTATACTCTGAGGAAATACATACTGGCTGGGACTGGGAGAGAGAAAAAATGGCTTGTGGTGCGAGGTTTCACAACAACAGGCAGGGATTCTGGTGGGAAAAAGGGATTGGAGACTGAGACTACCATCCAAGCATTGCCCTCACGGGTAAATCTGGTCCGGGTTAATGTGGAGTACGCGCTATGCCGGCTGCGATTCACGAGAAGGGAAAACTTCATCCCAGATGAGCGAGTTCAACCTTGGCTGAACTCTCGCTGTCTCTGTCTGTCTGTCTGTCTGTCTGTCTCTCTGTCTCTCTCTCTCTCGCCCGCGCGTACGCGTGCGTGTGTGTGTGTGGTATGCGTACGCGCTCGTGCGTGCATGCGTGTGTGTGGCGCGCGCGTGTTTTTTTTTTGAGAGTATGTGTGTGGTGTGTGTGTGTGTGTGGGTGTGTGTGTGTGTGTGTGTGTGACGATTTTTTTTTTAAATCTCAAGAACTGTTTTGGTGTGCGTTGTTTTTTAATTCTCAAGAATTTACTGTTTTTGGTGTGTGGTTGTTTGCTTTGTTTGCGTTTTTTTTAGCACTTTTTTTTTTTTATGCGTTTTTTGTTTTTTGCATTTTTGGTTTTTTTTAGAACCGTCATTTACCGCTTGGTTTATTTTTTTTCGTTTTTTTTTTGATTTTTTTATTTTTTTTTTACCCGTTTCGTTTTTTTTTTTTTTTTTTGTTTTGTTTTTATTTTTTTTTTCTTTTTTTTGAGTTTGACAAGGGTTTTCTTTTCGCACGCCAGAAGATATGTTTTTTTTTGTGTTTTTTTTTTTTTTTTTTTTTTTTTTTTTTTTTTTGTTTGCTGCTTGGAGACTATCTGGTTTGTTTTGTGTTTTGTGGTTTTGTGTAGTTCTGTACCCGATTTTGTAGTTTAGCTTTTATTTATTTTTATTTTTTTTTTGTCGGTTTTCGTTTGTGTTTTTTTTTTGTTTTGTTTTGTTTTGTTTTGTTTTTTGTTTTTAGTTTGGTTTTGGTTTTGTTTCAGTCTTGACAAGGGTCTGGTCGCACGCCAGAAAGATGTAAGGATGTGTGTGTGGTGTGTGTTTGTGGTGATGTGTGTGTGTGTGTGTGTGGTGTGTGTGTGTTGAGCGAGAGAGAGAGAGAGAGAGGTGTGTGTGTGTTGTGTGTGT
>JADBJO010003886.1:127500-142500 GCA_016801955.1 Conus betulinus | reverse complement strand
TAGTGTTAGAATTGTTTAGATAACAAGAGAATGGTTTGTCACTTGTCTTAATATTGCAACGGGCCGTACTTTACATATTTCAGTGCTGTCCCCTTTTACTCTTCAACATTGAAGACCAAGTAGTCGGATAAATTTGAATGTCTGAACGACTTGACCTTTTACTCCTCAATGTTCAAGACTAGGCCATTGGAACAGTTTAAACCTCCTTGGTTTAAATCATTCAGACCATTAGGTTAGTAAATCTTTTCATCAGTTTCAAACAAGAATTTCTGTGTTTTTTTCAGACTAGGAGCCGGGGATTGTGGTAGAGGTGGAGTAGGGAGAATAGTTAAGTCATGTTGCTAAGTTCTTGACATGGTGAAAGACCGTGCTTCTTGTCTCTCACATGAGGATGTCAACGTTATCCTTCAGTGTGTGTGTCATTTGGACGGTTAGTTGAAAATATTCTGAATGTCACTATGTTCTGTTAGAAATTGTAAAATCATACGTTTCTTTTCTGATAAATCTCCTTTCCTTTTAAACAGCTGTACTTCCAGTGTCAGTCTACGCAGAGGGAAGGAGACGCGGATGGGAGGGAACGGGGACACAACAGGTGTGCAGCCACATCGGGCACCTTGGCGGGGATGGGACGGGGCAGTACACGAACTATGCACCGCGTGGGGCACCTTGCATTACCGTAAATAGTTAATCGGACCTGACGAAAATTAAAAGAATTGCTCATAATCATTCATTTGGATAAAAAATCAAGTGCAAACAAAAGCAGGGTATAAAGAGTTATGTGAACACATAGTGATGTCTAAATTACGGACAAACGGCCGTATGCATTACTGGAGTCAACAAGTATAAAGTTGGCAATTATTCTCGAAAATGCACTGGCAAAGAGTGGGATTCCTACAACTGTGAAGTTGAACATTTACCTGAGTGAGTGAGAGAGAGAGAGAGAGAGAGAGAGAGAGAGAGAGAGAGAGAGAGAGAGAGAGAGAGAGAGACAGACAGACAGACAGACAGACAGACAGACAGAGACAAAGACACAGAGAGACAGACCTCAAACAGCACTACCCATAAGGCGTTGTGTACTATACGGATTTCATCGTTGAAAAATGAACATCTCTTCGAGAGTGTCTGTTAAGGTCTTGGATTTGGCAGAAGTCTTGGGAGTGGCCGTTTTATTTAGACGAGCACTCACACATCAGCGCCAGAAATATCTCACTGCCTGCTATCGTGCCACTCAGCTGTCTTAGATGCCCTGCCGCCTTGCCGCTGGACAAGATGAATTTGGGGGAACGTAAGGCTCTGTTTACACTGCACACCGTGCTACGATTCTGTCGGACTGGCACAAGCATGCTTTATTACTCCGCTGTTTTATGTCAAATAGAAAGTTTGGTAGTCCTAGTCACTGGTTTGTTTCCAGTCGCATACACGCATGCACGCATACAAGCACACACACACACACATAAAATACATACACGCACGCACGTACGGGCACACACACACACACACACACACACACACACACACACACACACACACACACACACACACACAAACACACACACACATGAAAAACTCACATATATATACGCAGACATCCATACAGACACATGTACACACTCTCACGTACATACTCATGGACATTCACTCGTGCGCGCGCGTGCATACTTACACACACACACGCATACGCGCGCGCGCGTACACACACACGTACACAAGCACACGCACGCACACACGCACGCACGAGCGCGCACACACGCACACAAACTCACACACGCACACGCGCGTGCATATACATACGAATACTCACGTGTGTGTGTGTGTGTGTGTGTGTGTGTGTGTGTGTGTGTGTGTGTGTGTGTGTGTGTGTGTGCGTGCGTGCGTGCGTGTGTGTGTGTGCGCGTGCGTGCGTGCGTGCGTTCGTGCATATGTGTGTATGCGCCGAAGAAAGATAGTAGTCGAGTTTTGTCTCATCATTTATTGTGAAGACAACCATTCCTTTGCACCTCATGATTGATAATGCCACAAAGACTGTAATATATAGCTAATGGACGCAGTTGCTGTCATTTTCCCTGATGAAACAGATTTTTTTTTTACTCGCAGGATTTAACAACAATCAAGTCATTAAATATAGTGATTGTGCTTGTATGTAGAGTGTTCTCATACTGTAACACTTCTATGAAGCTCCCGTTGGAATCTTAAAGTTGTTTAACTGGCACTACATAATCTGAATTAATGTAAAGATTTGAAATAGTAGTAAAAAGGGAGGGTATAAAAACACAAGAGAACATCATAGCAAGCCGCACAGTTTGTTTCCCCTTGTTGGCTTTGCATCTTCTCCTGTCGAAGGAGTGTGTCGCCACGCGTTATGGATCAGTTTATCAACTGATTTCAAACTTGCATTGTGTTAGCCCGTATGTGTTGAGGGCACTTGATAGACACAATGGTCAGAAGTTCAGTTTTAGACTGGGTAATTTTCAGTTCCAAAGTCTTGATCCAGTCAGCTATCGGATGAGATTAGATATCTTGCAAATGTCATTCAGCTGTAAACACTTTAAGTCCAAGATATATGCTGACATTGTCCGTGAATATTTCAACAGTAGATTCCGTGTTTCCACCAACGTCGTTTAGTTTCAATTTCAGTTTTCTCAAGGAGTTGTCACTGCGTGAAGGCTAGTCCATATACGCTACACCACATCCGCAAAGTTTTGAAACCATACTGCGCATGATTTAAAGCTGATAGATAAATGAATTAATGACTAAGATGAGAGAATGTAAGAAGAGGGTCTCAGAGCTATGTCTTAGCGGATGCCTGACCTACGCATTATCCAAACGCGTTGGTCAGACCTCGAATGATAATATCGCTTAAATGAATAATAAAAAACAAACAAAAGCCAAGGACGTAACCTTGAAAAACGTTTCTTGAAGGAAGAGGGTAAAAGTATTTGCTGTTCTTCGCAAAGCTTAGAAGTCTGTTGACTACCAGTCTCCAAACCAGTCCTACGACTACCTTCCAATAGACACACCAAAACAATTTCTGTGGAAGAAGGCGTTGCTGAACTTGATGAAGTGTTCTAGATCTCTAGACGAAAATAGACTCCATGTGTTTTAAAACATGCGAACATTTTCTGGTCCACCTGGCAATCTGACGGCTTGTGAGTGGGATGTATAGCAACAGCTGACGACGGAACGCAAAGCAGAGGTAAGAGCACTCTGGGGTTACGCTGGCGTGCTTGTATGTCGGTGTATTTCTAGGCAGCTGAAAAAGCAGGCCAGCAATCGACTATCTAGTTGTTTTTTTTTTTATTTCTGTAGATGTTTGGATATAGATGTTTATGTACATATGCTACCTCCGGCCCATGCAATACCCGTTCACCCATTTCCCCTGTATCTGTATCCATCTAGCTGTCTGTCTGTCTCTGTCTCTGTCTCTGTCTCTGTCTCTGTCCTCTCTCATCTCTCCCTCTGTCTCTGTCTCTGTCTGTCTGTCTCTCTCTCTCTCTCTCTCTCTCTCTCTCTCTCTCTCTCTCTCTCTCTCTCTCTCTCTCTCTCTCTCTCTCTCTCTCTCTCTCTCTCTCTCTCTCTCTCTCTCTCTCTCTCTCTCTCTCTCTCTCTCAGAACTCATATATGTGATTTTGTTTTGTTACCTTGTTCGTTCTTTTACTCCGGTTTCTGCGACTGCTCTGCTTCACATCACTATTCTTTTCCCTAAGACTATTCGCGATAAGCACGGCTGACGCTGGGATGGTTCGCGAATTCATGATGTGGTCAATAAATATGACTTGCTGGTTCTTAACAGTTTCAGCCATTTGCCCCAACCTCTTAAGGCATTCACTTTAACATCTACCGAGCTCTAAGCTGCTGATACGGAAACAGATACTTCTGGTTTAGTCCTTCGGCTTGAACAGCCGCATCAGAACAGCCGAAGCCTGTTGCTGACAGATCATACTGTAAGGGCCTGTGCGGGGCAATAAAGGGAGAACATCCTGAGCCTGTGGTACTTACCTCCATGAGCTGAACTAAAATGTTACCATATAGTGCTAGTCTTTTGAACAATAATCACAGACCCACGTCACATGTGTAGCATGGCCTGAACGCACACAAAAGACTAGAATTATCCCCTGGCAACTGGGTGAAAGGTTTAAGTCCCAAAGACTAATTGCCGTGGGCCAGTAAATTATTCGCCGTGTCTAGGGCGAGGCACCTCGGAAGAAGGGACCCGCCTTGTCTTTTCGCTTACTTAGTTTTCCCTGAACTGAATCAAATACCTGTTTACTGCTAGGGTGGACAAAAAGGGTTTTCCAGCCGTAAAAATCGACTCCACAAACGATTCGGTCGCGTGAGCGTCAGCTCCAAAGCCGCAGCCTCTAACCGTTCGACTCCAGGCCTCTAGCGAAATACGCAGGTTAAATAATACGCGTTGAGAAGTCTTTCAGTCTTTCAGACGTGCTGAGGGAGTTAATATTTCGCTGGGACCGGTATTCTAACGAAGCAGCTGTGACACGGTCAACTCTAGTCATGGGGGGGGGGGGGGGGGGGGGGGGGGGGGGGGGGGGGGTTGGTTGGTTTTGTTACCCTTGTTCTTTCTTTACTTGGGGGTTTTTTTCGGCTGAGTGAGAGACGGCACATAGGCTCTTTGCTTTTCCCTTTTTTTGTATGTCATTTCGAGGGTTGGGGGGGGGGGGCTTTCTTTTTTTTTTTTTTTTTTTGGACTTTTTTTTTTTTTTTTTTTTTTTTTTTTTTTTTTTTTTTTTTTTTTTTTTGTTTTTTTTTTTTTTTTTTATTTTTTTTTTTTTTTTTTTTTTTTTTGGTGTTTTTATGTTTTTTTTTTTTTTTTTTTTTTTTTGGTTTTTTTTTTATTTTTTTGTTTTTTTTTTTTTTTTTTTTTTTAACCTAGTCATGGGGGGGGGGGGGGGGGGGGGGGGTTGGGGGTTTGTTTTTTTTGCGTTGTTTTTTTTTTTTCCCCCAGTCCGCTGAAGTCAAATTAGGGCTGCAATATAAAGATGAAGATGAGGATAAGACTCATACCCATGGTATACATACAATTTTCATGTGATCTTCTATAAAAACTGGCATGGTGACTCTGTAGCGTATGTGGGCACATCAGCAGTGAATCACTTTATGTGCAAGGAAGTCAGGTGTGTAATGCAACCATCGGGCAAAGCAAAGCGATGTCCGGATTCAAACTGGGTCAAACGTGCCTTGCCGCTGGCGTTTATGTAGAATGAAAGCACCGTTCTCTGTCAGCCGGAATAGCCCAGTTAGGAGAGCGTTAGGCTAATGATCAAAAGACCCCTGGTTCAGTCCCGGGTTTCGACATTTTATTTTCTAGTCGCTTCTTCAAGAGATTCGAAGCGGATCTAAGCAAATGCGAAAGGGGAAATACGGGCGCGGGTGGGGGTGGGGGTGGGGGGGTATGGTGGAGGTGGAAAAGGGAAAAGGGAGGGGGAAGAGGTGGAAGAGGAGGGAGGGACAGGGATGGGGTATATGGGAGGGCGGAAAGTTGAGTGGAATAGTGGTCTGGGTATGTAGAGAAAACAGGAAAAAAGGGATGAGGGGAGTGCAGGGGAGGGGGCGAGTGTTGTCTGTGTGTGTGTGTGTGTGTGTGAGAGAGGAGAGAGAGAGAGAAGAGAGAGAGAGAGAGAGAGAGAGAGATCCCGGGAGTGTCGGACATCGGGCCCAAGACAGATAGCTCTTCGGACTGACCGAAACGTTTTCAAATGAAAACTGGCACCTCATCCTAACGAGTTTTTTTTGCGCGGTGAGACGCAGCGGTCACTGTGATCTTATCAGCTGCGTCCGTCAGTTTTTTTTATGGACGCACACCGATGAAATTGTTTCACGACAGCATCTATGCACCTTATCTCTCATTCACAGTGTTTACTGCTGTACTGCGATGACGACTTTCCGTTTAAAGGAGCTAACTCTTGACGACCTCTTCCCAAACCCTGACGCCGAAGGAAAACGAAAAATGAAGTTATTGTCGGGGCAGTGTACTCTCCGTGTTTGAATGCTCTGGACCTGTGGAATTGACTTCACGTAAACCTTGACGTAACCAAGATGCCTTCTATAGTCATCCTTCAGAACGAAATACAGTCACCAGCTGTACACGGCAGCGACATGTTACAAGTCTAATCCTATCTATTGATCATGCGTGTAGGCTAATCTGAGTTACTAATCTTAGTAACCAAAAAATCACTTCAAAAACGAAACAAACAAAAAAAAAAAGGTTTTGATTTAATCCAGATTTGTATAACTTGCCAGCAATACGCGTGATTGTTTTGTTGTGGGGTAAACTTTTTTTTTTCGTGCAAATCAATACACCTGATCATTTTTTGTTTTGTTTTGTGATGGCTATTTTTTTTCCCGGAGCATGCTTACTTTTCGTTCTTCAGAATTTCTTTTAGGCATCTCTGCAAAAAAAATGTTACCGCTAATTTGAACTCTGTATAGCTTGTTTGCAACTGTCTCTTTTTTCCTTAATTAAGTGAAAGAACACGTGAGCCAAAATTTTCTTTCCCAAAGCTACCTGACACTTTGTCCTATAGATTTCTAAAATGTACCATCGATTCTCCTCCAGTTAGGCAGTATGTCTTAAGCATGTGATTTTTCAGATAAAACAATACACAGACACACACACATACTCAAGGAAAGATGTAGCTGCCAAGCCTCAATATTTATTGTTCTCGAATTTCCGTATTTCAAAAACATTTCCCGACTTCAGTGGAAAGGAAAATGAAAACATTAAAAATTTTGTTTTAAAAAAAAGGGAAGAGGGATAGCATTTTGGAAGTGGGATAATTACGTATTACAGCATGGAACACGAAGCGGTACGTGAATGTTGGCAATTGTATGTATGGAAAATCCCCCCATTCATCTACTGAAACATAAGGGGGGTAAAAAAAATGCTTTCAATCAAAAGCCAAACTACCCCACTTTTCCGCCCACCCCATTCCCTTTATCCCATGGTTCCCGAATTTTGACTCCAGAAGGCTGGCAGCGAAGATGTGGGAGGAGGGAAAGGAACAGTGCTGAACAGATGGTTTACCGGATGACAGAGGCTCCAGCAGACAGATGCCAAATGTCAGCAAACACATGTATCCTGTCAGTATAGTAAACAAATGTAAGATGTCAGCAAACGGATCGAAACGCTGTTATTTGTCTAACAAACATGTGTGTGCGTGCGCGGACGCGCTTGCGCGCGCGCGCGCGCGCGCGTGCGTGTGTGTGTGTGTGTGTGTGTGTGTGTGTGTGTGTGTGTGTCTTAATCTGTGTAAGCGTACGCGCTCTTATGTTTGTGTGTATGTTGGTGTGAATGTATGTGCATGAACGTGTATATTTGTCTGTATCATGCGCAAGTCTTGGTCTGTATACAATGTTTATGTTTGAAATATGTGATGGGAGTAGCTGCGCGTTGTGCGCACATGGAAATGTGTGTATGTATGTGATATTTCTCTTTGATGCTTTGTGTCGATTAGTGTGTATGTCGTGGGGATCTGTCAGTTCAACATGTGATTTTTGATTGTGAACTAACGAAACCCTTTTTGAATGGTGTTATACCAAGTGCTGACACTGGGCATGTTAATGTGTTTGACTTTTTAAGATTCGTTGCCAGTTATTCTCTTTGTTAAATTAACGAGACACCTTTTGGAAAGTCCATTTTAAGGAACATTTTATAATCATAATCGTAACTTAGATTACTTTAGTTATTTTTCTCTAATTTTTCATAGTTACTGTCCTATAATTCATCTGTCCTTTATTTTTGTTCTATGTAACCACATCGTCCTCTTCTCTTCTTTTATGATAATAGTCTAAAATTGTAAACACTATGTTATTTAGACGTCTGCAATCACCTATATGTGTGACGAGACGTAAAACAGATTCCTTCCCTCTCTTTGATGCCATTAAACCCTAGTCCCAGACTAATCTGGCGTTCGTTGCTTCTGATAATACTTGAACTGCTGATGTACTTGTCACTGCTGACTCCTCTGTTTCTGCTTCTGCCATTCAGCACAGTGACTTTTATCATACATCTTAAAAAGAAGTTGTGAAAGGTTCTAGTCTGCCTTCCAAGATCTGCCAGAGTACCTTGTTCATGAAAAGCCAGGCTTTTGGGTTGGTTGGTTTTTGTTTGTTTTGTTTTGAAATTTTTTTGCCCCTTAAGAACTTAAATTCAGTGCAACCCATAAGTTGCCACTTCCAAAAGGTTTACACCAGACTATATTATTTCCAACATCCGATGACTGACAAAGTCCGCAGCGAGGAGTTGGGCAAAGGGCGGGGCAGGGGCCAGCCCCCGAACAGATCCTGAAGTGGAAGTGGGGCTGGAATGGACACACCCATCGGGGGCCAGCCCAACTCAAGCATTGCCCGTTAGGCTCTGTCCTAGAAACCCATAGGGAAGAAGGACGAGTAGTAGACGATCCAGAAACAGTTCCAGAAGAGGCACGGAGGGAGCCAACTCGGTAGAGGTGAAAAAGATAGCTCAGGTTCGTGTTCACTGGAGAGTTATCCATTGGGCAGTTAAACGGCCTAATTGACAAAATAAGTGACTAAGTGATTGTGAAAGCGGAGATCACGGCAGCAAAGCGGGTGAACAACGCGATATTGTTACATATTGCCCTCTTTGATGGGAATGAATGCAGAATCGCCTTCTGCAGTAAGTTTACTATGCTGACGTTTCAGTCCAAACTGCACTGGGAGATGTAGTCTTGCCATGGAATGTAAAAGCGTTCTCTGCTTTGTTGTTGTTGCTGCTGCTGCTGTGTCGCTGTTGTTCTGTTGTTTTTCTTTCTTTTTTTTTCTTTTACGCTGTTCTGTGTTTGGGTCTTCGTTTCAAAACATGTTGTGATTTGAGATGAGGGAAGGGATATGGGAGTGGGGGGATGGAATGGAGTGGAGGCTTGTTATTTGCTCTTGCTTTTCAACTGGTATTTTGGTGACCGGGCAATGAGATCAAAGCAGACTACGTGGGGAAACCGGAGGCTTTTTTTTTTAGTATTGATTGTATCCCCGCCTTCCTGAAATTCTGTGCCGGTCACTTCCTCTTTTCTGTCACTATTTGGCGCTGCCCTCACCCACACCCACCCTCACCTTTTTCTGATTTCTGTCTTTCTTTGCCTGCCGTATCTGTTTACTCATGTCGCATTTTGAGGTATGTATTTTTAACATTTGATTTTTTTCAAAATTTTGTTTTACAAAATTGGAGCAAAACATGAGGCGGAATCGTTGGCGCTGTCAGCATGGCCTGGTCCAGTTCGCCTTAGGGATGTGAACAGTTTTCGCTGTTATTAACAATGTGTATATGTACATGGTCTTTAAACTTTGTGTCCTTTCCCTCACGGGACTGACGTTTTTTCTCCCTGCGTGTTGATAGCAATGAAAAGACCATGTGTGGTTGGTTGAGCTACATTAATCAAAATAAACTAAGCCGAAGAGCAAACCGACACCAAAACTTCTCGTGTACGTGCGATACTTCAGTTTACTTCTCCGTCTTCTCCTGTCTTGTTGTCAAAAGACACACATCATCCGTCTCTCTCCTACCGCAGCCCGAATTGTCTGGAGTGCCTGGTTTAACTCCGTGGTAGAGCGCAGTACGTGTGCGTGCGCTCTCGGTTAGTCGGTTACGTTGAGTGTTCGAATCCCGCAGCTAGTCCATCCCCCCCCCCCCCCAAATTGCCGTTTTCGCTGGTCACCCATACCGTGTTGTGGTTCTGGTGGTGTGGTTGTAGTGTTAAGTAGGTGCCCCCCCCCCCCCCCCCCCCCCCCTCTCTGTCCCAGGATGTCTGTCCCTGCGATAGTTATCACTGCCAGTCATAGGTACGTGTGCACGTTAAACATGAATGCAGCTAAGACTCAACCTGTCCTCCTCACATCCCCACGGCTACCAACCTCCCCACCGCCCTACCGACACCCCCCCCCCTACATCTCTCTCATCTCCACCCCCCCCCCCCCCCCCCCCCTTCACCCTTGATCTCCCGCTGCCGACAGGAGAGCCACCCGCCCGGCAGACGTCTAAAGATAATAACGAACACGCTCGATTTAGACTGACACCGGCCCGTGAACATGCATGCGTCTTCCGCGGCCCCGTTGCCGCACTTAACCCTGTTCGCCAATCTGTCATGTTTCGTTAACGTTTCCTTTACTTCTCCCTCAACCACCACACCCTCGGGGCTCGTTCCTGCTGGGAACACACGGAATGGGGGAGGCAGGTATGGCGGCAGGGAAGGTGGAGGTAAAAGGATCGGGATTAGGGAAGAGGGTCGAGGTGATGGTGCCTAATTTCGGCGCTGTCTGTCGTCTGTCTGTCTGTCTGTCTCTCTCTCTCTCTCTCTCTCTCTCTCTCTCTCTCTCTCTCTCTCTCTCTCTCTCTCTCTCTCTCTCATCATCAGCCCTCCTAGCGCTCCTTCCTCCATTGCCTCTCAAAAACTTAGTCTCCCTCCCTCTCTCTCTCTCTCTCTCTCTCTCTCTCTCTCTCTCTCTCTCTCTCTCTAGCCCTCCTAACCGAACCCTCCCTTCCCTCCCGTTCCTGAGCCTTTCAAAGCAGGAACAAATTAATGATAACAAACCACCCAATTGGGGGGAAAGGGAGGCTACCTGTGATTGAGACCGTTTCGAATGATGGAATCGGCCAGAGGCCATCCCATTCGTTAATGTGTGTGTGTGTACGTGTGTGTGTGTGTGGGAAGTGGGCAGGGAAATGAGGATGGAAGGGAGGAGGGATCATGGGAAATGAGGGATGGAAGGGGTGAGGGATGATGGTAATGTGTGTGTGGTGGTGTGTGGGTGTGTGTGTGTTGTGTGTGTGTGTGTGTGTGTGTTAGTGAATCATGTGACTGCTTAAGTCGGTCATCCCCTGTGGGAATGCCAGCGTGTCTTTCAGCGTAAATTGTATTTCCACCATCTGGAAATTGTGCGTCAGTAATTCCTCTCCTTAATCCTCTGCCTCAGTCGCCCACTGTTCTCTGTCTTTATGGTCCAGTCGTTCGTCTGTCCCTGCAAAGTCTTTACTCCTTTTTCTGCTCTCGTTTACCACAGCTTTTATGTTGAAATCAGAGAGTGATGCTGTAAATAATCTCTTGTGGACACTAGCTCTGCATTTGGCAGTGTAAAGTACTATTTCTTTTGAATATCTACTTATCTATCTATGTGTTTACCTCTCTATATACATATCCTGTGGCACTCTACTTATCCTTTTTTCATCTCTTTTTTTTTCTCAAAAAGAAATGTAAAGTTTTGAACATAAAAAAGTCTGTATGCTTTGAAATGAAAACTTGAAATTTTACTACTCTGAGGTTGAAATATCAAGGTGGTGACCACTGCACGACTTAAATAAATGGGTGTCTGTTGTTTAGTTACTCTAAATTCCTTTTGATTAAGTTTCCTCTCTCCTCTCTCTCTCTCTCTCTCTCTCTCTCTCTCTCTCTCTCTCTCTCTCTTCTCGCTCTCGCTCTCGCTCTCTCTCTCTCTCCTCTCTGTGTGTGTGTGTGTGTGTGTGTGTGTGTGTGTGTGTGTGTGTGTGTGTGTGTGTGTGTGTGTGTGTGTGTTCGAAGTGATAACACCTTCTTCAGCTTGGATGTCATTTAAGTGAAACAAACTGTTCGGTGGTTTATCATCTTGGTTGTCGGGCGTCCTCGTTGGTTTCAAGTAATTAGTCTGGGTTATTATTGCCATTGTTGTGAGACTGTTTTTGCTGTGATTGTCCGAATCGACTCACCATAAACTAGCAGTTGACGTTAACGTATTGCGAATGTTCCGGTTACCATTACTGTGCGGCTTTAGGAAGTTTGGATCGATCTTCAAACGGCGTGCAGCTTGGTTCCTGCATTGGTTTATTCCCAGTTAGACCTACAAAGTTGCTCAGGCATGGAACAGCAAACATACGTAGATTGTGGCCAATAACAAGCCGAAAAAAAAAATACATCATCAATAGCGGATGCCATCAGTTGAAGTACGAAAGCTGTTCGCATAGTAAGTACCATTAATGACGCGGAAGAGGAAATGACAATTTGCAGAACTCACATATGTATATAAACACACACACACACACACACACACACACACACACACACACACACACACACACACAGAGACACAGAGAGAGAGAGAGAGAGAGAGAGAGAGAGGGAGAGAGAGAGAGAGTCCAATTGATCCAAGTTCCACGTGAAGCTGACAAAAGCATCTTTTATGTGAATTTCATGTTTCTTGTTTTGGAAGCTGATCGAATGAACGTTTTTTTTGTTTTTTTTTTTTTTGGCAATGGCAATGTCAACAGACATCACGCTAAAGGCTTTTGTTTTTTGTTGTTGTTGTTGTTAATTACTAGCATCCCCCGTGGCAGAAAGTTTCCGCAGACCCCACCCTTTCACTCGACCCCCCCCCAACACACCACACCACACACCCCCACACCCACCCACACACACACACACACACACACACACACACACACACTCCACCAACCTTGTATCTGTTACTGCACGTTTTGACAGCATTTGAGGCATTGTTCACTGGATGCTCTGTTCGTTGGGGTTGTCGATGGCTTTCTGTTGTGAATCAATTTGTGTAAAAAATGTCGGTTGTCATCCAACCAGTTTCCAGTGTCTTTTCCAAGTCTTGTCTATCTCCGCGTCTGTGTCTCTATCTCTTATGTTTTGTTTCTCTCTGTTGACTTATGGGGGTCCTCACGATCTCGTCTCTGCTGGTCTGTCAGCTTGCCTGCCCGCGTGCACCTCTTTCTCACTCTTTCTCCCTCACTCGCCCTTTGTCTGAGTCAATGTCCGTCACTGTCTGTGTGTCTGTCTGCCTGTCTCTCACTCTGTGTGTGTGTGTGTGTGTGTGTGTGTGTGTGTGTGTGTGTGTGTGTGTGTGCGTGTGTCGCGCATGTACCTATGTGCTCTCTCTCTCTCTCTCTCTCTCTCTCTCTCTCTCTCTCCTCTCTCTCTCTCTCTCTCTCTTTTCTCTGTCTCAGTGCGTGTATGTGTGTCTGAGTGCACGTGCACGCGCTCGTGCGTGCGTGCGTGCGTGCGCGCGCGCGCGTGTGTGTGTTCGAGCGCGCGCGTGTGTGCGCGCTCTGTCTGTCTTTCCTGTCTGTCTGTCTCCCCTCTGTCTGTCTGTCTCTCCTCTCTCTCTCTCCTCTCTCTCTCTCTCTCTCTCTCTCTCTCTCTCTCTCCTCTCCCTCCCCTCCCCCCCCCCCCCTCTTTCTCTCCCTCTGTCTCTCCTTCACCCCCACTCTCTCACTCTCTATGTCTCTCCATCACTCCCATCCCCTCTTCGTGACGGAACTCGTATTTTGCTTAGTACTCTTCCTTCACCGAGTTGGCTTGCTGTGTTTTCAGACAGTAACTTCGTGCTGGGGGCACGCGCAGGGGCGTCGGGCTGGCCAATCGTGTACTGCTCCGACGGCTTCTGCGAGCTGACCGGATATGGGCGCGCGCAGGTCATGGCGAAGGGTGTGCCTGCAAGTTCCTCTACGGCGAAGAGACCTCGGACCAGGAGACCCCAGACCATAGACGAGGCCCTGGAGGAGAAGAAAGAGCACAAGACGGAGCTGGTGCTCTATAAGAAGAACGGTCAGTGATGGCTCTGTCTGTGTGTGTGTGTGTGTGCGCGCGCGCGTGCGTGCGTGCGTGCGCGCGCGCGCGTGCGTGCGTGCGTGTGTGTGTGTGTATGTGTGTGTTGCGTTGTGTGTGTGCTGTGCTGTGTGTGCGCGTGCGCGCGTGCGTGTGTGTGTGTGTGTGTGTGTGTGTGTGTGGTGTGTGTGTGTGTGTGTGTGTGTGTGTGTGTGTGTGTGTGTGTGTGTGTGTGTGTGTGTGTGTGTGTGTGTGTGTGTGTGCACGCGCGTGCGTGCGTGCGTGCGTGGATGTGCATGCGTGCGTGCGTGTGCGTGTGTCTTTGTCGCTAGTTTTGTTGTACGTGTTGTTGTTGGGCGTGTCGTTGTTGTTTTTGTTTGTATGTTCTGTACGTCTAGCGTTGTAAAGATGTAAGGAATGATGAAACAAGCGAATTTGAACATACTGTGATAGTTGGGCGTCTAGAATTCGAAACAGAGCTAGTGTTCTGTACGAAGAACAGAGCGTAACTCTCTCTCTCTCTCTCTCTCTCTCTCTCTCTCTCTCTCTCTCTCTCTCTCTCTCTCTCTCTCTCTCTCTCTCTGTGCGCTTGCGCCTCTGTGTGTGTGCGTGTGTGCGTGTGTGTGCGTGCGTGCGTGTGTGTGTGTGTGTGTGTGTGTTAGAGTGCGCACGCGCGTTAAATATTGTACAGAGACGTTAGCGGATCAGCTTAGAGAGACGAAGGGCGGGAAGGGGTGTTACATTGTCATGTGACATCCGTAGCAGGAGTACAATACGAGTGACTTTGTTTTAGTTTGTGTTTACCTCTTGTATTTTTTTTTTTGCAGGGGAGGGGGGTGGGGTTGTTTTTGTTATTCTGTCGTGGGGATAGAATTGCGAGTTGTCGGGAGAAGGTGCGAGGGTGGTGGTGGTGGTTTTCTTTTATTTGTTTGCGAGTTTCTGAAGCTGTAGATGAAAACTGATGCTGTGTAAGATCGGTCAGTGACCTGCATGGGAAGCGTACCAGTTTAGAGATGCAGGTCACAGCTGTTTCCATGTGTTCCTGAGAAAAGCAAGTGTCATGCTGTTATTCTTTCAGCCATCTTCCATAGGACACTCACTGTTTCCCCTGAAGACCATGTGTGTCCTGAGGACTGCAGTTTCTTCTGAACATGATCATTATGGACCACATCTGCTTCCGATACTCTCGCGGGAGAAAATACGAAAAACATGGAAAAAACACTGCTGATCCTAGCAACCGCGGCTGTTTTCCCTGTTTTTGATTACTCCCTGTTTCCTGTTTGGTGGTAGCACCAATGATACCCCTTGTGTATGCGCTCGTGAGGGAAACAGCCATCATAATTGACATTCCTGTTATGGCAAATTCTTGTGCGAGAAAATGCCTGCAATCCTCAGGAAAAAAAAAAACTGGGATAAAGATCATTTTCCTAAAAAAGAATAA
>JADBJO010003886.1:102500-110000 GCA_016801955.1 Conus betulinus | reverse complement strand
TGTTCGGTAGTAATTCTAAATAACTATATCTAATCCCGTTGGTGGCGAGCGATTCTTAGGAACAGTGTTGTATTCCGTCCTTAATTAAGCAGTGATCATCATTACCTCTAGAGCATCCACATGTTGATTAAACCGCGGTTCTTGATGATTGGATTATCTCCTCGTTATGCAGCCACTTTCAACAAAAGAGTTTGTTGATAAGGAAGCAGCGATTACTAATAACCGGGTTACCCTGACGTTAACCAGCGATCTTCAATATCTGTAGAGTTTCCTCTTGATTAAGCAGCGAGCGATTCCTAATAACGGGGTTATTCTGACGTTAACCACCGATCTTCAATATCTGTAAAGTTTCCTCTTGATTAAGCAGCGATTCCTAATAGTGGGATTATCGGCTTGTGTAGCAGCGATCCTCATGACCTAGACCACCCTATCTTTGGATATAATGCTCAAGAACGGTTAACCTTCATCCCACGCTAAGCAGCGTTCCTCTCTCACAATATTGTCTTTTCCTCCAGCAACGATTCTCATTTGCTAGATGACCCCCCGCCTTTCCCTCTCTCCCATCCACAAAATCACGCTCAATGGTTAATTAAGCCGTGATGTTTTTCAATAACTAAATTATCCCCGTATTCTAAAGCAGAGAGCTGTGTGAGTGGCTGGGTGTGTAGGTGGAATAGAGGGAAGGCAGAACAGCGGGTCATCGGCAGGGATGGACGTGTCTGTCAGCTTCCATTACTGAAATGCGTGTCGAGGGTTGACGTAACTTTGTTACGGTGGACACTAACGTGAGTGGTTGGCAGAGCACTTCTCTTAGGGACCCTTTGTGTGCACTGACGGAAAGATAGAGATCTGCAAGAGAAGGTCATGCCGGAATGTCACGACAGTCTGTCTCCCCATCGGCCCATCTACCCCTGCTCATCTGTCGGTTTGTCCGTAATAAATTGCATAGGGTAGCGATGATGACGACGATGAGTTATATATTTTTGTTTTGATTCATATGTCTACACATCTGAGTCGTCTGTCGCACATACTACTACAAATACCGCTTGTTCGGTTTTTCCACAGTCACAATCCCACTCTTAATATGATCTCCGATTTAGGTCGAGTTTCTTTGAGGATTTGAACCACAAGGAAACTTTGGTTTCTGATTAATCTTCAAAACATAAAGTAATAAACTAAGTGAATGAATAAAATATTTAGCGCGGCCATGTCTGACCATTGTTTTCTGATCTTCCTACCATGCAGTCAGTCTACCCTGGGCACCAACCAATTCGTTCAGACACTCCCTTTGGGTTTCAGACTGAGCACGCTACTCCCGATCCTCGGTCTGCCGTCCTTCGTTCTACCTAGATCGTGTATGCTTGCGCACGGTTGAGTTGCTGTGCACCGTCTTTCTGGGAGTTGCTGTCTCTTCTTTCTTGATATTCTGACATAGACTGCCTTCACAGTGCAGGACTTCCACATATCGTTCTCCCGAGGTAGTGGATGCTGCCGCTGTTTTCCTTGCCGCTTTTGCTCCTTCACGGCTTGCTCCTCCTGCATTTCCTGTCTTGGACAGAGATCCGTTCTGAGTCGTGCACTTTGCTGAAGGCCTCGTGGCCGCTCTCACTCAGGCATATTTTTAAGGTCCGGGTCCTTTCGGAGTGACTCGTCTGTAGGTGTCCCGAGGGGAGTTGAGCTTACCCCTGCCCGCTTTTTTACTTGTCATCCCAAGTTCATCGATCCCGTCTTGTTCACTTTTCCCTTTTTAGCTGCTGTTTTTCCTCTCTTCGTCACCGTTGACGGGGAGCCTATGACTCGAAACGTCTGTGTGATGTCCCACTTGTGGATCACTTTTTTTCAAACTATTGTGTGTATTCCTTTCATATTTTGTGATCCATTGGTCAACATACCTTCCTTCATTAACGTAGGGTCTGTTCATAAAAGCCATTTTCAGATTCTTTGAGGAGCAATCAGTCTGCAAAGGAATTCGCGTTTTTTTTTTATCGCACATTTCAGCGTATAAATGAATAGGAATCTGTCAACACAGCGAATGCATGTAGATACTTTAACGTTTACCGTTCTCCCTCTCTCTCTCTCTCTCTCTCTCTCTCTCTCTCTCTCTCTCTCTGTCTGTGTGTGTGTGTGTGTGTGTGTGTGTGTGTGTGTGTGTGTGTGTGTGTGTCACACACACACTCACTCACACTCACACACACACACACACACACACACACACACACACACACACACACACACACACACACACACACACACACACACACACACACACACACACACACACACACACACACACACACACACACACACACACACACACACACACACACACACACACACATCACACACACACACACATACACTGGTTTCCCGCCACATACGGAACACATATACAATTTCAGTCCTACGACCTCAGCACAATGTGTAAAGGAAGAAAGAAAAACGAGGACAGAGGGATGAGAGTCTTGCGACAGACAGAAACAGAAAAGGAAGGCCTGTGTGTTCACTGCTCATGCTCATGCGCTGGAAACGTTTCTTCGCATGGTAACACACGCACATTGCACAGTGGAGTACCTTCTGCTACAAAGAAAAGGTTGAACAGCTGGCTGGCTGGGAGTGTATCGTCAGATACGATGGGTCTTTAAATGCATTTTACGTACAGGTTGCAGAGTTTATTGCCGGTGAGGCTGGAGGCGGATGGACATCAGTACTCTTTCTCCTGTCTTCCTCTTCCTTTGGGAAGTTCATTTGGGCACCACACACTCCGGTTTTATAGGTCGTGTGCCAAGGCTTGGATCTGTACAATGTTTTCCCTGTCCATTTTGCAATGTTGTCCGGCTACCGTGCACCTCCGCAGCCTCCCTCCCCCTCCCTCCTTCGTCATCCTCTCTCAACAGCTCCGTAGAGGATCGTTTTGGCCAGATCATTGGATCGTGTTACAAGGCTATGCCGGTGTCATTTTCTGTTCTTAACTGATGTCACTTGTCTCAAATTGTGTAACTTTCGTACCGCACGATGATCGAGAACGCGGTGTGTACACTTTTACGTAAGGAGCTGTAGAACTGAATCATGATTGCAGCGAAAAAAAATCCATATTTCATCAGCTGGCGCGCAGTGAGCACAGCACAGTCTTTGTCATGTTGTACATTCTTGTACTGTGGTGATGTGTGGACATTTGATATCCTAACTGAACGTGCTGGAGATGTGTTGGAAAATGTGTATAGAGGTGAAAAAAAACGTTTAGAGCAGTAAGGTGAGTGGGGATTGAAACATTGATTTCAAAGCTTGTCACAGAACACAACTCGGCCATTTTTTTAACCTCCTCTCTGTATACAAAAATCGTTCCATTACTGTTTGACATGAGACGAGCCGTTCCTTGGGAAAGGATAAATCTCACATTCCACTGTGGTGTGAAACCTTCATTGTTCAGCGACGAGCCCCTCTTTATTCCTTTGTGAACCGTTTGTTGTACTATGACAATTTCTTCGTTGAACATTGATTGGATTTCATTGTACAGTGATAAAACCAGTTGTCGCACCTCTAAAGACGAACTTTTTGTTATTCAATATTGAGCCCTTTCTCAGTCAGTATTGAATCCACTGTTACACAGTGGGTGACCCTTTCGCTGTAGATCGATGAAATCCTCGTCCAACTGGTTTATACTCTTGTCGAACATTGATGAACTGCACGTTGTATGGACAGGAAACCCCTCTTCTCTGTTTACTGATGCACTCCATCTTGGTCTGGAGTGAGCTGTTCAATACATGGATAATATATTCATTCATAGAACCTCTCGTGCATTGCTGCCATCCATTGTTGCGCATTGAGAGAGCTCTTGTACCGTGACACCCCCCCTTCCCTCTATGGCGATGGGCCTCTGTCATAGAGTGAAAAACCTCTCCTAGGACAATGGTGAATCCATCATTATGCTGTGAGGGAACTGTGTTTATGCAATGATGAGCCCATCTCTTCGTGTCGTTGGAACTGTTGTTATACAGTGATCAACCCTTATTTCTATAGCGATAAATTTTCGTTTTTTTTTTTTAAATGGACCCATCGTTGCGCAGTCACACATCCCTCACTGTTCACTGATGATGTCCTCTTGTACAGTGACAAACCCTGGGGTGTATATCACACAGGTGCGCGCGCGCGCACGCACACACACACACATATATATATATATATATATCTGAACAATTAAGTAGTGTGGGAAACAAGTGCAGGTTAACAATTCTTTCATTATCATAATGATAATGATTTGGCAAAGATTTGTGAAATTTAAGTTTAAAAAAAATTGAAGATGACGAAAATGGGAAAATATGTATCATAATTATGAAAATCTTTCACTTAATTATGAAAATCCTTCACTAGCTGCTTGAGGGAACCATTGCAATCTCCGTTGAAGGCAAATCTATATGTATTGCCTGCTCCTAGGCCTTCCGTCCTTCGCTTATTATGAAAAATCCTTCACTAGCTGCTTGAGGGAACCATTGCAATCTCCGTTGAAGGCAAATCTATATGTATTGCCTGCTCCTAGCCCTTCCGTCCGCTGGATCGGACTCATCAGGAAGACACAGCCGAGCGTATCTGTGGTCTTGGCGTCAAATAGAGACACGCCACAGTCCATAATTTTGTGGTGTGCTCACCACCTAGGGTTAAAAAAAAATCCAAAAGCACCCCCAAAGCAGCCAGCGAAAGGTAGCAAATAGAAACAAAACGAAAGTGTGGAGAGGAAAAAAGTTGCAGAAAAACTAAAAAACATTATACAAACAGTATAAAAATGTAGGGGGCAATCTTTGAGCCTATGCTTGAGGATCCAGTTAAAGATGCAAGGGAGATCAAAAGATATGGAAACAGTCTGAGCGGTTAGCTGTGCTGTTCAATAACCCAAGCATTGTCAGCGGCTAAGAATTGTGCAGAACAACCTTTACTTGGATCTCCAAAGAGATGCAATCGCCCACTGATTGACCAAACAGTATAATGCTGAACAATTAAGTAGTGGGAGAGAAAACAAGTGCAGGTTAACAATTCTTCCATTATTATAATAATAATGACTTGGCAAAGATTTGAAATTTAATTAAAAAAAATTGAAGATAACGAAAATGGGAAAATACATATCATAATTATGAAAACCTTCACTAGCTGCTTGAGGGAACCATTGCAAATATATATATATATATATATATATATATATATATATATATATATATATATACACGTGTGCACGCACGCATGGATGCACGCACGCACACACACACACACACACACACACACACACACACACACACACACACACACACACACACACCACTTTATTAATGTCGGTGTTAGTATTAGCATCACAATGATGATGATGATGATGATGATCATCATCATCATCATCATCTGCGCAACAGACCGTGGCACAGTAACCTGTCGCTCAGTAGGCGTTGCGCAGTGGGCCGTGGCACAAGAGGCCGTCTGGCAGTTGGTTCGCACTCGTCGCACAGGGACGAACCCTTGCTGTACAGTGCTGTACCCTCGTTGTCCAGTGATGGTTCCTTTTTCAGTGAAAGATCTCCGGTTATGCAGCGACCAACCTCTCCAAGTACAATGACTGACCTATCATTTCAGAGTGATAACCCCCCACACCCTAACCCAACCCCAACCCCACCCCCACTCCCGATATACAGTGATGGACCTCTCGTTTTGCAATGATAAACCGTCGTTGTACAATGAAACTCCTCGTTATTCAGAGACAAAATTTTCGTTATACAGTGATTTAGCATCGATCTGTGTTGATTAACGTCTGATTGTACGGTAGTAAATGCCTCATTATAGAGTAATGACCCCTTGTTCTACTGTGATAAACTCTTCGTTGTACTGCGCTAAATCACTCGTTATACGGTGTTTAATCGTTTGCTATATAGTGATGAACCGCTCGATGTACAATGCTGCACACTGAATTTTATAGTGATGAGAACCTCCTTATTCGGTGAGAAATCCCTCATAAAACAGTGGTGAATTCCACGTAGTATAGTGCTGAACCGCGCTCGTCGTACAATGTGAACCCGTCAGAATACAGGGATTCAATCTTCGTTAAACAGTGATAAAACCCATTTTTACACTGCGATAAAAACCCTGGTCATACCGTGAGAATCCCCTCATAATACAGTGATAACTCCCTGGTTATGCTGCGATAAAACCCTCTTTATACCGTGATAACCGCTGATATACAGTGTTAATCCCTTGTTTAACAGTGACGAACCTCTTCGTTGTACAATAATAATCTCTCCCACCCCCCCACCCCCTTCCCCCATGTTATATGGTAATGAGCCTCTCATTTTACAATGATAAACACATAGTCGCGCAGTCATGAACTTGTCATTTTTATAGTAATGAATATGTAGTGAGAAACTCCTCGTGTGCTGTGATGAAACTCATTATACAGTGATGAACCTTTAGCATACAGTGATAGACCCTTTGTTACACAGTGATAAACCCTTTGTCATACAGTGAAAAACCCTTTGTAATAGAGTGATAAACCCCCCTTGTTACATAATGATAAACTCTTGTTCTACAGCTACAGTGATATACCCTATCACACATTGATTAACCCCTTGTTATACGGTGATAAATCCCTTGTCATACAGTGATAAATCCTTGTTCTACAGCGATAAACCTTTTGTTTTACAGAGATAAACCCCTTGTTATACAGTGATAAACCCTTGTTATACAGCGATAAACCCCTTGTTATGCAGTGATAAACCCCTTGTTATACAGCGATAAACCCCTTGTTATACAGTGATAAACCCCTTGTTAAACAGCGATAAACCCCATGTTATACAGTGAAGAACCCCATAGTATACGTGATAAACCGCTTGTTATACAGTGATAAACCCCTTGTTATACAGTGATAAACCCTTGTAATACAGCGATAAACTACATGTTATACAGTGAAAAACCCCTTGTTATGCAGCGGAAAAACCCCTTAGTATACCGTGATAAACCGAATGTCATACAGTGATAAACCCCTTGTTATGCAGTGATAAACCACTTGTTATACAGTGATAAACTCCTTGTTATACAGCGATAAACCCCATGTTATACAGTGAAAAAAAAACCTTAGCATACCGTGATAAAAACCGTTTGTTATACAGTGATAAGCTCCTTATCATCCCTTGTTATACCGTGATAAACCCCTTGCTATACAGTGATAGACCCCTTGGAATATAAACCCTTGTTTATACAGTAATAAACCCCTTGTTATACAGTGATGAACCTGTCGTATAGTGACGAACCCCTTGATATACAGTGATGAAACCCCCTGTATGCAGTGAACACCCCCCCCCCCCCCCCCCCCCCCCCCCTTTCCCGCCCTCGTTGAAGACAGTGCTGAATCTTGTTACACAGGAATGAACCTCTTGCACAGCAATGAACCCTTCGTTGTACAATGATGAATCCGTCAGAGATGAACCGTCGTTACAAAAAAAAAAAAAAAAAAAAAAAATTCTCGGTAACTCC